>LBNU01013943.1:82245-111718 GCA_014162995.1 Artemisia annua | reverse complement strand
ACATCATATGCATCACTTCAACAACAAGGAACAAGGATTGAAGAGCAAAGAATTTTTGTCTAATCTAACCGATTTTGAGACGTCCAGCAATTGCCAAGGTTCAAGAGTAAAGAAGATGACGTCAAAGCAACCAGTCACCATTGACGACCGACCCTTAGGGGAGATTGTTAGGAACACGTTTCATGTTATTAAAGTGTCGGTCATTAGTTTATGATAGGTTGCTAGTTAAACTTATTATGTTTTATGTTTAATGATTTTATTATGAAAGTTTATGATGTAATGTTACTACAAGTGGAAGTCCAAGGGCTAGTAGTGTAAAGTATGGAGATGAATCTTGAAACCCTTGGACTCCCCTATAAATACACTGTGTAAGCCTTCCTTAAGGCTTGTTGGTTCTCATAATACACTATCATATTTATCATATCATTAGTAGAGATCCTTCCATATTATTCTATCTTCTTCTTCTCCATTCTTGTTTCTTATTCATTCTAGTATCTTTGAATGTTTATGCTATAACATGGTGACCTAACAAAAATAAGGAAAGTCGAGAGGAGGAGGAGGAAGACAAGGTGATATTTGAAGAAAGTGAAGCTGAAGAGATGCAAAAAAAAAACAAACAAGAAAGACAAAATTGGAAACGGTTGTAGAGGATACAGAGGAGGAGGAAGATGAGGAGGAACACCAGATTGTTACTGTTAAAAAAGAAAATTTAAAACAACAAAAAGGAAAAAAACCAACTAAAAAGTTGATATATCCAAGCTGCTTAACTAGGTTATCACCAAAAGCTATGTCTGATGCCATGGTTGGGTTAACAGAGATGAGAAAGAAATCTTTGAAAGATATTGGTTTCGAAAGATTCATCAACTTTCCGATAACTGAACTTCCTGAAGCTTTGTTATACTATGTTGTTGATAAATTCCATCCAACAAGCATGGAATTAAGGTTAGAGAAAGGGTCAATAAAGATAACAAAACAAAGAATACATGATATGATAGGCGTGTCGATGGGAAAAACGAAGCTGGAAGATCTAGAACAAAGAGACCCTGATGATCCTTTCATAGCAGAATGGGAAAGCCAGTATTCTAATGTCGCCAAAATCACACCAGCTGCAATATCAACGGAGATAACAAGCACATTTGATGCTGATTTCATCTTCACAATAAACTTCTTGACTCTGTATGCTAGCACCATGGGAAAAGTAGACAATGGTGCAAAGGTGTATAGAACAGTGTTGCAGCATGTGAAAGAAAATGATGTCATTTCAGATATTGACTGGTGTGGATACATATTGGAATGCTTACGAACAAGTAGGCATAATTGGGAAAAGGTGAAGAAGGGTGACTTCTATTATGGGCCAGCAACCTTCTTAGTGTAAGTTATTTTAAATGTTTCTATAAATTTATCAAATGTGATTCAATACCATACACTTATTATAATCAAACACAAATTTATTTTTTTGTATGAAAAAGCTGCTATACTTGGACTCAACAAACTTCACCAAATTTCAAGTTATGCGTCATCGCCCAACAATGAGAAGTTGGAACACCCAGGCAATGAGGAAGAGGATTGGGATGGAAATCAAAGACAATTGCTTGGGAAAACTTGAACATCACGAAGAGTTTGATCCAGAGGAAGAGCAAACAGGTTTGAATTTTTACAAGGGAACGGATGTTTACACTGAACCATTGCCTCCCAAAAGACCAGAAACGAAAGAGGTAACTTTTACCTTATTTTAATTGCTTATACAAATTAATTGTCATATAAATTGTGGCATAACCTTTGGCTAAGACTATGCCTACGGCTTTAGCAGCAGGCTAAGTCTTTAGCAAACTAAAATTAAGCTATATGATAATTTTGAAAAATCATATATGATAATTTTGAAAAATCATACATGATAATTCTGAATAAGATTTAAATCTTTTTGAAAAATCATATGTGATAATTTTGAAAATCATATATGATAATTCAAACGTTTTTGTAAAATAGAAAATATCACATATGATTTTGAATATAGATTAAAAAAAATCCAACTTTCTTATTTTACAGGAGTTTGTTGATAAAATAGAAGAGAAGTTTGAAAACATTTCAAACGAAAAAGCAGAGTTGGCTGAGACGTTGAAAGAGGGAATGCAGAAGTTTAAAGGAGACAAAACATTGTTCAGTTTGTGTAAGAAGTACAAGAAAATGTTCAATGTTTTGGATTTTGATTTAAATGAAGAAGAAAAAAAGGATGAAGAAAATGAAAGTGATGATGGAGACACTGATGATGATGACAGTGATGATGATGGAGGAGCTGATGATGAAAGCGATGATGGGAAAGATAACGATGGCAGTGGTGATAAGGAACATAAGGATGGGAAAGATGATAAAGAGGAAACAGAAAGTGAGAGTGAGAGTGAAAGTGAGAGCGAAGAAGGTGAGAAGAAAAGTCCAGTTGAAAAGGAAAAGGATAGTGAAGAAAGAAGTGAGAGTGAGAGCGAAAAAGAACAAATGGAAACAAATGTCTAGCAAGACAAAGAAAACGAAGAAGAAGATGAGAGTGAAACTGAAAATGAGTCGGAAAAAGAATTGGACATAGAAAAAAGAAATTCCAGTCGAGAATGAAAAAGAGAAAGAAATTGAAAAAGAGAAGGAAAAGGAAAAAGAATTGGAGAAGGAAAAGGAAACTCCAGTCGAGAATGAAAAAGAGAAAGAAACTTCACCAATGTTTTCTTATGAGCCACTTGATGAACAGACTCTAGAAGAGATTTTCGAACAAGCAGAGAGGGCGACTCAAACAAAAGAGAGAAAAACAAAAAACACAGCAAGAAAATCGGTCACACCACCAGAGAAAATGATCACAACAAGAAGCAAAATGAAATCAATTTCACCACCAAGCTTCAGTCTTGGAATAAGCCCACCTTCCAACAAACCTGCAGCTCAAACTGACACAACGACAGTAGAAGTAACACCACAGGTTGAAAAAAGGGCCACAGTTGAAACTGACACAACAACAAGTGAACCAAAACCGAAGATGGAAAAAAGGGCGAGAAAGATTGTTGTTGAAAAAGAAAACAAGGAACAAGAGCCACTTGCAAAGAGAATAAAAAGGCCTTCAAGATACCTGGTTTCACCATACAACAACCGGAAAACTGTCTTAAAAGCACCGCAAACGCCGGATGAATCGATTGTATCAGAAGCTTTATTCTCAATGCAAGGAGATCCATAGTAAGTCTGCTTTATTTTATTAAAAAATATATAAATACAAAATGTGAAATTGTGCTAAGAATATAATCTAAATCTGCTTTTTTATCTTTTTGTGTAGCGAATTTGTTTTTGAAACTGAATGGGCATGGGGAGCAGCAACAATCAGAGACAACATGCAAACACTAGCACCACAATTAAAAATGGATGTTAGTATCATTGACAGCTTCGCTTGTATTTTGAACTATAAAGAAACAATCAACAAACCTGCTGCACCAAAGATCAATCACTTTTTTCACACGGGAATACTGATAAGAACCTACAAAATTAGAACTTAAATAATAAAATCTTAATTTGTTTCTTAAAGATATGTTGATTTATGAAAAAAGACAAAACAAATAGTGGAAGCAAAGAAAGAAAGAAGAAGAGAAGCAGTACAAAGATTTTTGTGAAAACATGACAACCGTGTTCCCAAAAAATCCAGATGACAAGACAATGCATCAAGTGGAATTGGTAACAACTTCTTTCGCTTATTATGAAAAACAAAAAAGTTTTACTTGTATAAAAATGAATCTAATTTTTTTTCTCACTATTTATACCGGCATTCTTTCCAATAATCGCGCATGAACACTTTTATCTGGTTGTTTTCAACATAAGCAAAGGCACTTCAGTCATCATTGACAACTCACCAAAGGCATATGATGCAAAATACAAGAAGGAATCTGATGTTCTGGTAAGTAATTAGAGATAAATGGGTTTGGGTAACTGTTGGGGGTTTTAGCTAAACACTCATGTACATTATCATATTTGATAAATCAATAAGAACTTCAAACATAATAAGCTATCACATATGATATAAAAAAAAGAAAATACAAGAAATAATGTGATGTTCTGGAAAGTAATTAAATATTAAAAAGCTATATTTTAGGGTCTTATGCTTCGGCTTACCTGAAGCCGAAGGCGTCTTCTGCGGCTAAACCGCAGAAAACGCCTTCGGCTTGGACGTAGGCGTAGGTTGCGGCTAAGACTTTCTCTTTGAATATGAGATAAATAATTGTCTTTAATAAAACAAATTTTCTATTTTGTGTAGAAAAAACTGTTCTCAAGATATCTGGCATCCCACAACCATGAAAAGGCAGTTGAGATAGCATCAAAAAATACAACGGTGATGAAGGTGAAGTGGGCAACAAAAGAGAATGTCATTGATTGTGGAATTTTTTGATGATGCATATGGAGAAATATGATGGGGAAACTGCAAAGAACTGGAATTTGGAGTTACCAAAAGAAGGAAGAGAGCAGGAAATAGAAATAATAAAGATTAGAATCAAGTATGCAACCAAGATGCTCATGCATGAACTCAACATTCACCGAGAAAAGATGAGTGAGGAAGCATTTGAGTTTGCACGAAAATACACAGACAAGGCAATGAAGCAAGAGATGATAAGGGAAGAGATAGAGAAGAAGAAGAAAGAACAGGCTGCAGAACGTGTTGCAAGTGCAAAATGATGGAAAAGAAATGAAAGATTCAGAAGTAAGACTAACGAAGGACAGGAGGGGGTAAAAACAACTTTTTGGGGCAACTGATGCAGATTACTAAACTAATTTCTGTATTTTCTTTTATGAAGTGTCGTATGCCATCGAGTATGGCTTAAACAATGTCTTAATTCGTATGCTACAATACCACTTTAAATTTCTAAGTAGGATGATGGTTTAAGTTTGTAGGTACTATGATGACATGTTTTAGTAAGAAATGAATGGAAAAACATCTCCGGATGTGCTTTTGGATAATAAGTCTTGTTTAAGTTTCATTACACAAATTGATAATCATTGTTATAGCTATTGATAGTCGCTAATCGCCTCTGCGATTTATAACACACTGCATAACACAAACAAAAAAAGGTTTAAAGGCATGAAGTAATACATTATCATATATGATAAAGTTAAAATAGTAATAAGCCTAGAGTAAAATCATATATGATTTTAGATAAATATAACAAATGATCTTGTTTATACATTATCATATATGATAAATTAAAAACTAATAAAACTAGTGTAAAATCATATATGATTTCAGTGAAATATCATATATGATAATAAACTTAAAACCTTGCTTCTGAATTATCATATATGATAACTGAAATGTCAGTAACCAAAATTATTGAACACAATCAGCAACAATCTATTTCATATAAAAACTCAGTAATAATCAAACAATCATGTCTAAGTCTGTTGATCAAATTTCTTCAACACAATCTAACAAACATAAAAATAATCAAAGATACTAAAAAAAATATGCAGACGATTTATGATGTAACTTCTGCTTGATCCAAGTCCGATTCTCTTGTAACTTCTTATTGATCCAAGTCCCCTTCTATTGTATCTTCTGCTTGATCCAACTCAGCCTCTTCTGCAAACCTTTTTGGGCAAGTCCTCCTGTTGTGACCATCTGTCTCTCCACATAGTGAACATGCATTCCTGTTCTTTGAATTCTTATCAAGAGCTTGCTCTTTCCCTACTTTTATGTGCAACTTTTTACGGCCGAGCTGGATTGTTAACGGTTTTTTCAGCCGGCTTCGGGACTCCAACAAGTTCTTCCAAATTATCAGCCTTGTTTTTAGAAGGAGGATTTGGGCAATCAGCCTCAACATCAATCTTTAGCAACCTCAACTTTTCAACAAAAGAAGCCAACCTTGGCTCGTCTTTACTCAACATATGGACACAGTGATCTACAATCGAACTCGCCTCGTTTGCATAATTCTCAACAATCTCATTCTTCTCACCATATCTGTTCCTTTTGTTCCTCAAAGCAGCAGGTATAAGATTCTTTGTCCAACGCCTCAATATATATTGACTTGGAATCACTTCAATATTGGCGTTCTTAAACACACAAAACACATGCCTGCATAATATTCCAACTCGAAGAAAAAGCTGACAGGAACATACAACTGATCCATCTTCTAGGTTATGCAACACCTTCATGGACAAAAAGACAAAAGATAGTAAAAAATCATATATGACAAAACAAAAGTAATAAGACAGTAAAAAATTCATATATAATAAAAAAATGAACAATATTTTTTAAGAGGCTAACATACCTTATACAATCCATCTACTCTATAAAACAGGTTAACTGGCTCTTCTTCTTCAGCTTTATCATTATCCTTACCTTTATTCTTACCTCTCTTCTTAGCTTTTTCTTTCAACTTCGCTTTCCTCTTCTCCATTAGTGCATCAACAAATTTTGCCTCTCTAATAACAGACACCTCAGATCCTTCAAGCAAGCTTTTGGTTTCTATTTGGCAATATCATGTGCCTGCAAATATCTCTGGTTGAACCAGCTCGAACAGAGGACGAGTATAAACCTTCGAAGCATACTTTTCAATCTTATGATAGGTTCTAAACTTCGGAACAGAATCAATGGTCTTATGATCAAGCCTCTCTTGTATATGCCTCTGCTTTTCCATCGCCGTCTCAAAACAATTCATAAAATTCATAAGAGTAGAACCTTGATTTGTAAAATGAGAGAAAAAAGAGTTCTCACTCTCAGACCTAGACGTTGTTCTCATCAAACCACACAAGGGTGAATCACTAAAATAAGCAGGAATCCAACACGAACGTATACGAAACATCTTAGTTAACCACTTATGATTATGCAAACTAAACTCATCCAATAACTTCCCCCACCTATCTTCAAACTCCTCCGGACCGATATACATATTCCATACAATCTGATTGAACTTCTTTTTAAAGTGAGTCTCATCATAGATTTTAGAACATATCTGAAAACAAAACAAATAACATTTTATTTAGCAAATGATTTGAAGAAAGATATATGTTATCATATGTGATAAACCAATAATAAATACAAAGAAAATCAAGTATCACATATGATTTAACAAATTATTTGAAAAAAGGTAGAAATTATCATATATGATAAATCAATAAGAAATACACATAGAATCAAGTATCACATATGATAAACAAAAAGGCAGAAAAATACCGTTCCAGGGAGCTTTTGAGTAATATGCCACATGCAAAGTCTGTGTTTAGAACCCGCAAACTTAGCTTCAATGGCATTTCTCATAGCCCCATCATGATCTGTAACAACGATATTTGGAGCATTACCAAACGCCTTTATAAACGCTTTCAGCAACAAAATATACGAAGCTGTAGTTTCATTCTTCAACAAACCTGCTGCGATTGTCACACACCTCCGATGATTATCTATGGCTGTAAAGGGAACAAACACCATTTTGTACCTAAAAAAACAAAACAAAAATAGATAAAATAATAGATTAAACAATAAAACACAAATCATATTATCAAATCTCATATTTAAACATACAAAAACTTACTTGTTTGTTCTGTAAGTAGCATCAAACGAAACAACGTCACAAAACTCTCTGTAGTTGTACTTAGAAACTTCATAAGCCCAAAAAATAGCCGCAAGCTCAGCATTTTCAACCAAATAATCAAAAGAAAAATCCGGCACATGCTTCTTCCTATTCTCCATCTTAGATATAAGCATCTGTGCATCACTATCGCCTATGTAGCAGTTCACACCCCTAAAAAAGTTCTTAAAATCAACAGGCGTACTATGAACAAGTAAATAAGAACCCTTCAAGCCGGTTAAGATGTGATGAGCTCTCGTTGCACCTATATTTACACTAGCCGCTTTAACAATAAACAACTGCTCAGCATAGGTTAACTACCTCTCAGTCTTTGACAAATGCTTGTACTCTTCATGTTCAAGCTCGTGATTATGCATAGTATCAAACACATTCAACCTGTACTTAGAAGTACCAGGAATCAAATCAAATATAACACGTGCTTTGCAGCCTGTGATATGCAGGTTCGAACTCCTAATCTGCTTGTGACTATTCTCTAATTCTAAGGTGTCCACATGAATTCCCTTAGGAGAACCTTCCCTATTACACACCAAATACTTTGTTTCACAGTACCATTCCTCAACCTTTTCTGGCATGACTTCCTAACCACAAACCCTGCTTTAGCAGCATATTTCATGTACGCAGCAATAGTCATCAATATACTTATAAACTTTGCCCTTAACTAATAAAACATCCGCAGGAACTTTAGGAATATAATAAACAGTTCCACCAGGAGTATCAAAATTAGAGTGAGTAGGAAACGATTCCGGAGTTTTCAAAGGATTCAAATCTGAAAAAAAAAAACATTGATTTACTAAAAATGAAATCACAGACACATGTTCTAATTATATCATATATGATATTGTAACATATCAAATAACATCAAGTTCATGTGGTGACCATGGTTAGATCGTTTCAAGAAGAAAGAAGGAAGGAGAAAACTAGAGAGAGAAAGAAGTTGGCACCTAGAGAGAAAACCAAAAAAAAAAGAAATTAGATTATGAGAGGTGCACCCTCTCCAAGGATGGAAAGGGTGTTTATGTACATGAGTTTTTCCACTAGGGCGTGCCACTTGGGCTGCGGATCAGGTATACAGTGGGTAAAGACCCGTCCTTCTTCCGCGAACTAATCTACTACTAATCTATGTTTTACTAACTAATATAACTACTACGAGCTAAACAATGCTTAATCATATCTTGGGTGACCGAATCTTTCTTATACAAAAATCGTATTCCTAACAATCTCCCCCTAAGGGAGGTCACCCCTGGAAATATTCTTGAATTCTTGCATTGAGATCTTTGTAGATTCTTTTGTAGCTCGTAGTTGTTGATTCTTCATTGATAACCGACTCAAGATGACTTCATTGATGTATATGATGATCTTTGACTTTGCTCTTCGCTCTTCATCCATATAATTAGCTTCAAGTCATCTTTGAGTGTATGTGTCTCTTTGTGATGTTGTGATTATCTTTGTGATGTCATGCTTACACTTTTCTGGATCATGATCTTCTACATCAGAGTTGTGGAAGCATAGTCGAAGCCCATTCCTTGATCATGATATCTTGAGTTATGATGTTGAAGTGTAAGCATGAGATGATGAATCGGCATCTTTTCTGCAATCGGCATCAATCGTCAACTTCTTTGTTTTTGGTGTGATTATGTCTTTCCAACATGCTCATACATCTTTGTTGAGTAGATCTTCACGGTTGAACAGTTCTGACGACTCCTTTTAGATGTTGGTATGAGCATGTGGAACTAGAGTGATAGTGGTGATCATGGTAAGTATGGTATGTTGAGCTGCATAAAAATTTGTTAGTAATAAACATACCGGCACTTACAAGTTCGGACTTCGAGATCGTCAACAGCATAGTGTGAAGACTTTCTCTAATCCTTACCAAGGCCGTTCCTAATCGGATGCCCCCGAAAGGGCTTACACTGACATACCGAAGTACACCAACGATTAGGTGAGTCGCTGGAGATCACCCCACGACTGTAGACCTTTTGGAACACCACCGTACACTAAGCGTAACCCACAAGTGATTACCGAAGTGACCTGCTGTCAGGGCTGTTTGATGTTGACCCTGGCAGGAGTTTCCACTCAATCATTGGGAAATACTTAGGTATATTCCCTCATAAGTGTTCTTGGCAGATTGCTAAGATCTGTGTAGGACTCAAAATATTACAACTGGTGTCCTTGATGTTGAACAACCAGTGTAGAAGTATCAAGTGTTCCTATGAGATCTTTTGATGCATCTCTTGGCTCTAGACTCGATAAGTGCACATTGGTTATCCTATTCGGAGACTAGGGAGGGGTCTCCTGTTTCAATAACAACTAGCTCTAAGAGACAAGTTAATAGTTTACACCGGTTCCCCGTGAGAATGAAACAAGCTCTATTAAGAGAACTTGAGTAGCTGGAAGGTTTAGTGCAGTGCGTCACTGGGTCCATGACGTCTTTATCTTCAATATCGATGTTGCCTTGGCAACAATCAGTAGCATATGAATTGAACCCGGTTTCTGCCCTATGGTTGAATGAATGGAGGGCTATTTCTTTTCACCCTTTCTCATTTCATTTCTTTTTAATTCTTCAACCCCTTCAGTGCTTACCGAGACTTCATTACTAGAACCTTGTTGGGTTTGTTCCAGTCCTAGCTCAATCTCAGTCGGCACTCTTCCGTTTCTCACTTTTTCTCCTTTTTTGTAATCATTCCTAAGGACTTCTAATCTATCTATTGGATTGTCCCTGGGAAGATCCCTCCAGTTCTGGTGGATCATGGGAACATATACCTAACCTTACCATCCTTATAACTCCGTGCTTTTAAAGTAAATTGGTCGGTCTTTTGGTATTTTTCCACAGTCGCCATATAACCAAATCTTTGAAAATTCTCTCAAAGTGTTTATGATAAAGAAACACATTTTGTTAACACTTTGAGAGTATTATCATTTTTCCAAATGCTCCCCCTTAACATGTGCTCATAGCAAGAAAGAAATTTGCACATGTCGGGGTGAGTTGCACTTATTTGAATTGATCGGCTCTTAATAGACATATACCCGAGGGACACGTTTACGTTGCTTAGTTAAAGGGATCCATTATCAGCTTTTAGGTGATAACTAGCCCTAATAACTAACTTGAAGTTGTTAACATTCCTTAAAAAGGAAGTTAGACCCGTCAAAGTATATATCTAAAAGGAGTTTCTCGAAACGGTACTTTTCTACTTTGACTAGTCCTCTTCGAGACACGTTTACATCACTGGTTAGACCAGCTTGAAATTATTACCCGGCCAGGACAAGTCTTTTCGATTCATGACTTTTCATGTTTCGTCAATTCCTGAGTCAAATTTTGAGTCATGATCATTTCACGGTTTCTTCTTGTTATTGTAAAAACACGCGAAAGACTCTTAGCCACTTGCTCCCCCTCAATATGTGCGCATTGATTGAATCAAATTGAAAGTTTTTAAAACTTTGGCACATTCGGGTGAGCTTACAAACGAGATCATTTATTCATCATTTTTAATCACTTGCTCCCCCTCAATATGTGCTTTGTTTATAATCTAAAATCTTTAAAATTTTAGCACATACGGGAGCGATCTCTTAAGTCCAAAAACATCCTTTTAAGTTCTAAGAACATCACTTTTAAATCAGTTTTCATATATAAATCACATTCTCTCCCCCGATCATAAAAATTTCAAATCTTTTGAGATTTTGTGCTCCCAATTGATTTAAATGATTTTCGAAGAAATTTTGGAGAGAAATGTGATAAAATTTTAAACATTTACTGATTTTGAGACACTTTTGAATTTCACTCTGGCTGGTGCACAAAGTTTTTAAAGGTACAAAAATTTTGAGCAAATACGCTCCCCCTCAATTAATGACACGTTTTCAATTTTAACGTTTAATAGCCATTAATGTGAGTGGTAACGTATTCGAGAAAATTTAAGACCGATGGCCACCTTGTACACCACAAAATCTCTTTTGAAGAATTTTAGAAGAAAGAGATTTTGGGATAAGAAGACTTCTCTTCTTTTACTAGAAAGGTTGCACTGAAGCGTACAACATTTCGGATTTCCACGGATGTAAAGTAATCCATGCCCGGATGGAATTCATCCGTTGTTAGGAACAATCGTCTTAATGGTGTTAAATTGGTGACGCGTTTTCCTTAATTTTGAAAACCGGGTTGCTATCTGAAGTAATAGAAAACCATGATTTAGGCAAACATATTTTTGGTATTTTCAATTTTTCAGATTTTTATGGTTTTTATAGGTTTTATATTTTTGCTACTTTTTTTACTGGCGGTTTTTTTTTTTTTTTTTTTTTTTTTTTTAAGTAAATAATATTACTATATAAGGATATGTGAAGTGAATCAGTTACTCCTCATTATCTTCCTGAAGACTTTTGAGTGATTCAGGCGTGATACTCTTCATTCCAAGACGTGGGAGAATGAATTGAAATCGTTCTCTAGGGAGTGCCTTAGTGAAGATATCAGCCAGCTGAAATTCCGTCCTCTCAAAGTAAAGTTCCACGATTCCCTTTTCCACTTGTTCTCTGATGAAATGATGTCGAATATTAATGTGCTTTGATCTTGAGTGCTGGACGTTGTTGCAGAAAAGAGCAATGGCACTTTTGTTGTCGCAGTACATCGGAACTTTGTTGTATATAAAACCATAGTCATATAATTGAGACCTCATCCAAAGGATTTGAGCACAGCAGGATGACATGGCAATGTATTCAGCCTCTGTAGAGGAGATCGATGTACTCATTTGCTTCTTTGATGTCCAGCTGACCAGCTTATCTCCTAGAAATTGAGCAACACCTGAAGTACTTCGTCGAGTATCTTGACAACCCGCATGATCAGCATTAGAATAAGCAGTGAGAGCCATTGCAGTGTCTTTGGGATACCAAAGGCCCATGATAGTTGTTCCTTGAAGGTACCTGAAGACTCTTTTGACCGCCTCTAAGTGCTTCTTAGTAGGTTTGGATTGATAACGAGCACACATGCAAACAACAAATAAGAGATCTGGTCTGCTAGCTGTGAGATACATCAATGATCCGATCATGCTTCGGTATTTGGTTTGGTCGACTAGTGCTCCTTCAACATCCTCATCCAGCTTTGTTCTCTCAACCATTGGAGTATCAACAGATTCACATGATTCAAATCCAAATTTCTTTAGTATTTCACTTGCAAACTTGGATTGATTGATGAAGATACCATGTGGATTTTGAGAAATCTGTAGCCCCAAGAAGAAGGACATTTGCCCCATCATGGACATTTGGAATTCAGTACTCATCTCTTGTGCAAACCTGTCACATTCCAATGGATCGGCAGATGCGAAGATAATGTCGTCCACATATATCTGAACGTGGAGACGATGTTCTCCCAACTTTCTAGTAAACAAGGTAGGATCGACAACTCCCTTGGTGAATTGGTTGGCTAGAAGAAATTTGGACAGAGTATCGTACCATGCTCTAGGTGCTTGTTTAAGACCATATAGTGCCTTCTTCAAGCGATAGACATGATTTGAGCGTTCAGGATCAACAAACCCCTCTGGTTGACTCACATATACCACTTCCTTTAAGTGACCATTGAGAAAGGCAGTTTTCACATCCATTTGGTAGACAACCATGTTCTGACTAGCTGCATTGGCAAGGAAGATTCTGATAGCTTCAATTCTGGAAACTGGTGCGAATGATTCCTCAAAATCGAAGCCTTCTTCTTGTCTATATCCTTTGGCCACAAGTCGAGCTTTGTTCTTAAGCACTTCCCCATATTCGTCAAGCTTCACTTTGAAGATCCATTTGAGAGCGATAATCATTGCACAGTAGGGAGGGGGCACTAATTCCCAAACATCTAGTCTGTCAAATTCATGGATTTCATCTTGCATTGCAGTGAACCAGGACATTTTGGTCAAAGCATCTTTATAATCCTTTGGTTCGACTTTGGACAGTATGTTGCTAACGAAACCCCATAAAGCATCTGTGGCAAGTTGTCATCGTGTAGATACCGGCCTAGATGGGTTACCAATGATGTTGTCAATCGGGTGATCGTTTGTCCATTTCCTGATATGCTCATGAAGTTGATGACTGGGAATTGAAGTAGTTGTGTTGGAGTCTTCTGAGGAGGTCGCCAAAGTAGATGGTTCAGGAGCAAATATGTTGACAAAAGGTTCATCAGGTGGTTGAGTAAAAGGATTAACTTCAAAGGTGTTACCAGATGCTTCTTCTTGAGGAATTGAAGAATGTTGATCAGTGCGATTGGTATGACTAGATGATGGAGCATTCTGACTAAGAGAGATGGAGATGGAAGGCCCGTTGGTTGGTTGAGGTTCATCATTAGCTGCAGCATCAGGACCTATGACTTGTTGTTCTGGTTCGACTCTCTGTTGGGGCTCAAAGTACTCATCATACATTGGATCAAGTAGCTTCTTCAAATCCTCACTAGAAGGTGGTACAGAAGGAGCATCAGTGGTTGAGGATTGTACAAGTCCTGAACTAATAGGTCCAGGAGTCCAAAGATTAGATGCGGGTCCTGAACTGGAGTATTCAGGAACCGTTTGCTCGGACAGCTCATCAAACGTGACATGGATAGTTTCCATGATTTGTCGGGTTCTTTCGTTGTAGATTCGATAACCCTTCTTGTTTGGTGCATAGCCAACAAAAATTCCAATATCAGCTTTTGCCTTGAGCTTTCCCAAATCTTCGCTATCGTTGGTTGGGTAACATAATGCACCAAAAACTCGAAGGAAGGAGAGATCAGGTTACTTTCATGCACCAGCTCATAAGGAGTTTTGCAGTGAAGAGGATGTATCAGTGATCTATTCTGAGTGTAACAAGCAGTTGCAATTGCCTCTCCCCAGAGGAACATAGGAGCTTTGGAGAAGATCAACATAGTTTGTGCTGCCTCTACAAGTGTACGGTTTCGTCTTTCAACGACTCCATTCTGCAGAGGTGTTCGTGGTATACTCCTTTAATGAGTAATTCCCAGATCTTCATAGAACTAAGTAAGTTGCTGATTAACAAACTCCGTTCCATTATATGTGCGGACAAATATGACAGTTTTATTGAGTCCAACTTGCAATTGCTTGATTAGTTTGATGATGATTTCAGGTGTTTCGTCCTTGGATCTGAGGAATTTGACCCATGTGAAACGAGAGTAGTCATCAACGATCATTAACACATATCTCTTTCCAAATATGTTTTGCACTCTCATGGGACCACAAAGGTCCATGTGAAGGGTATGAAGAGCTTCCATAATGGTGTTGATGGTTTTGGGTTTGTGTGTATGCTTCTTGCTTTTACCAAGCTGACAAGCGGAGCACAGATGATCTTTTTCATACTTCAGCCTGGGCATGCCTCGAACAATATCTTTACGAGTAAGTTCATTGATGGTACCGAAGTTCAAATGGTTCAAACGACGATGCCAGAACCATGATTTGTTCTTAGAAGCTTTTGATAGTAGACAGATTGGAGATGATTGCATCATATCTTCAATGGATATAGTATAGAGGTTTGAGCCGCGTCTGCCTTTCAAGAAATCCACACCATCCAATCTTCTAACATAACAAGTGTGTTTTCTGAAGGCAACTTCAAGATCTGAATCACAAAATTGACCAACGGAGAACAAATTGTGCCCAAGCCCTTCTACATAATATACTCTTGAAATCACGCTATTGCCAACCACATAATCTCCATAACCCATTATAGCACCAAAATGATCGTTCCCGAATCTAACAGTCCCAATAAACTTTTTCACGAAATTTCTGAGCCGCGAGCGATCCCCCGTCATATGTTTTGAGCAGCCTGAGTCCAAATACCACAGGGAGATTTGTACGACCTGCATTTGAAACCAGACAGATATGGATAACGGAAAAACTTGGATCCCCAACCATAAGTGGGGTCCGATTGGTTAGCACAGGCATTGTTAATTACAACAGAGGAGAAAGAATTACTAGCATCCTTAGTCATAACATGGCATGCAGGGGGACTATACTTATGGTTAGCGCATTGGGTTCCTATAGGAAAACTTCTACCAGTCTTCTTCCAAATCCTAATGTTGTAGAACTTAGGATTAGCCTTCTACCAGTCTTCTTTCCTTGAGCACTTTTAGCTGGCGAAGTCCTATCATTCCTTGTATTGCAACTAGGCTTTGACCCGCTAGCATTAGTGACAAATTTTACTCCTTTAGAATTAATGATGGGAACATTAGAACGAGAAACTGCTGTTTGATTTCTGGTGTAAGATGTGTTATGTTCTGGTGATGTTATGGGCACTTTAAAGGTGACATGCTTGTTCTTAACCTTAGATGAAAAATCATCAGTCTTATCACGCATGCAAGCAGCTTTAGGACATGTACCAATGGCATAATCTAAGAGCTCATATGATCTGTTGGTGAGATAATATACATCACGGATGCCAATGTCCGCAGGTCTCACCATTCTAACTTCTTCAATGGTCTCGCAAAGGATATCTAGGCAATCCTTAAGATACCTAAGGTACTGACTATGGACAAACGCATTATTCCTAAGGGGAAGAGGAATATTAATGGCATCAACATCAGATTTGTTCGTGTTCACGATCTTGGTGAGACTGCACTCACATGCAGTGACAGGCCTTTTCCCTTTCACCTGAGTCTTTAGATTCTCAATTTCATTTAACAAAGAAGTTATTTTCTCATTTGTTTTAACACGTGTGATCTTAATCGACTCATATAACTCTTTGTAATGTTGTTTGACTTTTGAGTTTTCAGCTTGAAAACAGTCATTTTCATATTTCAGGTTGTTAATGACGTCTTGAAGTTGAAGTTTTTGAGAATCTAAACACGGAGGTTTCTGGGTATCAATCACATCACATTTGTTATCGATCACATCACATTTATTCATCTTTAATTGTGCCATTTGAAGCTTCAGTTTCCGAATCGTGTTAGTGTGAGCTTGAATTCTTTCATCCCGTTTGGCTAATTCAAAATATGCATCAAATTCAGGAGCATCCGAAGATGTCTTGGCATTTGAGTTTATTCTTTCTTCTAGATGTTGGTATCTTAGTTGTAAGTTAAGATTATCAACCTCTAGTTTTGAAAAATGCTTGACCATGTTATCATGATCATCTTTTTGAATTTTTTCTCGCAATTTTAAATTCTCCCCCTCAAGCTCAACAACACAATTCTAGAAAACTTTTAACGTAACAGACATTTCATGAAATTGGGAAGCAGTTAAAGATGAATCAGTAGCAGTATAAAACACATCTTGAGCAATGCACATAGCAATTAAATTATCATTCATGATGAGAGCATTCTTCCTCGCAATTTCACTATGTTGAAGATCTATTGCAGTTTGTTTTCCTTCAAGTTCCTGATTTTTAAACACCTCTTTCATTTCATTAATCTCTGTTTTAAGAGAAGTTTCCATGCAATCAAAATGTTCTTTGATTTGTTTAAAAAACGGAATGACTTCTGTGAGATAGCATTCTTTTGTAACTTCAAAACCCCTTTCCCGTCAGTAATTCCCGTTGGAGTAATTCTCTTTTTACATGTTTTGTCAAAATCCGCAAACATTTGATACAGTACATACATGCTAATAAGAGTTTTACATTTAGTGGGCAGAGCTATCTGAACTAGGTTCATTGGTGTATTGGGAGGATACAGTGTTGGGGTAGCAAACTTAAGGGGAGTGGCTGCTGAAAGTTGTTCAGCTTTCATTTTTTCAACGTCTAAAGTCCAGAAAATCTGTTCTGGGGTTAACCTAGTTTGGGGCATGAAAACGGTCAAACGGTTCTGTTCATAGTAGTTATGTGGCTTAACATTGACACGATTTTCTATGATCTTTGGATCCTTCATTTTATTCTCAAGTCTTATCCTATTTTCAGTTTCAACAACATCAATCTCTTCTGTATCATGCACATCAGGTGGGGCATGATTGGGCTTAAGCATCACATTAAAATCATATAAGGCAGGTTGAGAGGCACTAACGCTCCTAAGAAAATTAGTTTTAGGTACTCCTGTATCCTTATTACTATGTTTATCACGAAGCTTAATGTGCTTTTGTATCATTTGAGCAGTTTGGATGGTCTGACCTTGTGTGTACAATTTGTTTTCAAGCTTATTCTTTAAGGTCTTTAAATTGGAAAAATCGTTTAAGAGCTTTGCTTCTTTGCTTTGAAAATCTAACTTTAGTGTGGTGACACTATTTTGAATCTCCTGTTTTTGTTTAACAGTTTGATCGATTTGATTTTGCAAAGATTTTATTTCCATTCTTAACTCTTCTTCCTTTAAATTCCTTTCGGTAATATATGTACACATTTGCCAATCCATTTTCTGCTTACATTCGGTTAACTCAAATTTAGCACGTTGTTGATACATATTCACCTGATCTTTAAGAATGTTAATTCTAGTGGTTAAGGTATCATCCGGAATAACGACAGTGTATGCATCACATTCACCAATATCATGATCAACAGAGGAATCGTCATTTGGTAAAGCAGACTTGGCATTTTGTTTCAAATATTGCTCATATGGGACAACATTGCTATTACCCATATCAGCAGGGTCTGAAACAAAAGTGTCAGTGTGTTTTACTTCGTTATGAGTCATTTGTTTGTGCATCACATTATCAACATGTGTATCTACCGATACTCTACTAGGTTCATCAGATTCTTTATTGTTATCCATATGTTGTTGTTTTGAGGAAACATCATTGTTTTTCAAATCAACATCATCTGTCGTAACAATACTAGTTTGATGCACCTCATCGAGTGTCGTTGGAATAGCACTTGTTTCATATGTGTCATAAAATTTGAGTACCTCAGAGATGATAGATGATTTGGAAGATCCCGATTGATGTCGCGATGTGACTGCAGATGTAAGTTTGGCCATGAAGACGGTTTGAGCAGTAGGTTCATCATCGACATCAGAATCAAAGGCATCACAATCTTCAGCTTGGAATATGTTTGGGTCATTTAGAGCAAGATCCTAGACTGGTTGATCATCTACATCAGCATCAAAGGAATTCCCTTCATCACCCGCAAGAAATAGCAATTGTTCCTCATCCAAAAGAACTCCATTCTCTTGTGCCTGCATCAGCAGCATCTTATCCTTGAAATAGTCTGAGTTCTGAGGACGTTTTTGTTCAGTGCAGTTTCTTGCAATATGACCTAGTCCACCACAGTTGTAGCACTTGATTTTTCTTCCTTGTCCCTGATTGGCATTACCCATCCTGTTCTGAACATTACCTCGGACATTATGTCTTCCCTGAACCACAACACGCCCATCTTCCACAACAGCAAGATTACGTGGATTAGATGAGGTTCTGAGTTAATTGTTGGTTTGAGGAAGGGCGCTTCTGAAGTGTTGCACCAGCAGTGAGTCTTGGTTGGAGAGGTTATCAATTCTTTTGTCCATATAAGCATTCCCAGATTCTTGTGGATTAGTCTTGACACTTGCTGATTGCATGGGAGTTTGACCAAGAGAAGACTGATTCTGTGTTGCTTAAACCATGGTTGGCTGATTGACTAAGTCAGCTATGAATTGTTGAAGTCCATGAGCACTGGAAATTAGAGCAAGAGGGTCATTTGAGGGATGAAACTTCTCTCTTAGCTGACAATCATACATGGCATGCTTCTCATGTTGTTGCAGATATTCATAGAGTTGTTCATAGCTGGTGTTTGTGAGTCCTTTGTTTAGCTTCACAGCTATGACAAACCGATCCCATTCTGGAGACATGTTGTTGACAAACTTCAAGTTTAGTTGGATGTTGGGCATTGTCATTCTTATCATTCTCATGTCATTCACAAGTTTGTAGAATATGACATAGTAGTCATTGATGCTTTCACCAGGGTTCATCTTAAAGTGCTCGAATTCATCATACAATTGAGACTCATGATCTTCCTTGGTAAGTTCTGAACCAGCTAGCAACATTTTGACATTGTCCCAAACGGCTTTGGCCTCAGTGTTGAAGTTGATCAATTTGTAGATGTCATTGGGTAACCCTTGCACCACAATTTTGATTGGCCTCCGTGCTTGTTATGATTAGGGTTGAATAACTATTTGTTGTAATTACTTTTATATTCGTGTTAAATGACCCCTAACTCATATTTTGATTTGAATAAAAGCTCATTTGCTTGAGGACAAGCAAATCTCAAGTGTAAGGGTATTTGATGAGACGAAAAGTGTTACGCTTTTAGGGGGTCATTTAAGCCCTAATTCGTATAAATGAGATCAAATATTGCCCTAAATCGTTCCTTTTGTCATTTTAGGTACTTTTGCGAGGAATTCTGGAAAACATGCATATTTGGACATTTTTGGAGCATAAAAGTGAAGAAAACGACAAAGTCTCAAAAGATGGTGAATTTACATCCTGACGGCGTCAGAGTCACAAGGTGACGCCGTCAGAAAGCCTTGACAAAAGAGTGGAAACCAATTATCAAATGACGGGCCAGAGAAAATTTTGGATTTAACACCTGACGACGTCAGGTGTTAGGAAAAGTAGGCCGTCAGGAGTAAAGTTAAAGAGTGACGGCCCAGAAGGATTTATAAGGTGACGGCGTCAGAAGTGGATCTAAGCCATCCGAGAAACCTAATGGCAGCGAGCTGACGGCGTCAACCCTTATAACCTGACGCCGTCAGAATGTAAAATCTATATATAGTTTTCTAATTTTCATTCATTAAGGGTGGAACTTTGTGGAGAATTTTTAGGGCAAAACCCTAAGACGAATTTTCTGAAACTTTTAGGGTTTTCAACCCTTGGAACCCTCATGCTTAATTAAAGATAAGTCTTCACTTTAATTTAATCATCATGTCTATGTGTTGGTTAACTATCTATCTTGCTTGTCTTTCAATTAACATGTGTAGCTAAATTCTCTAGTGTTTGCTTAGATCTAATGAAACCTAACTATTAATTATTGGTTGATTGGTGTGTGTTGTTGTTTGTTGGGATGATTGTTCCATCAATGTTAGGCTCAAGAAAACTGGCCAACCTCCTTTATGGTAACGTGCTTGAACGTCTTGGGAAACATGTAGCCAAGGCATACTAGGCTATTAAGGTAGTATTTAACGCATGAGCCACTGTTTACAACCCCTATGGTTGTGCCGTGCATGGCATAGGGCGAGATAAGAGCTCATAGAATTGGAGAGATATGTATGCCACTCCATGAGTTATTAGGAATACACCCTTCATCCACACAAGTAACATACTTATCAATTAACCGGTAAAACATAGTTAGGGAGTAATGAAATCTAAGTAAACATAATTTTCTCCATATTGTTTTCACAACTAAATAGTTTAGATAATTTATTTTCTTTTGCAATAGTAGTAATTTTGGGTTAGTTGACTAGCAACTAATTCCGCCCACTCCTTATAAACCGAGATTTTACTTGCTTTCATAAAACATAAAAATACAAAAAGAATCTTCCTTCCACCCTTAGGCCTATTAGAGTAGTTTTTCTATCCTAACGAACACTATTCCCTGTGAGAGAACGATCAATCCCCCGTACTTACCAACATCCTATACTACTACGGTCAGGTACACTGCCTGGTGGGGTTGTAAGCCTCTTGAGATCCCTCGAGAGGTAAAACCTGTTGTAAGGTCACAAAACCACGCATCAAGTTTTTGGCGCCGCTGCCGGGGAATAGTTATTGTTTAGGTAGAATTTTTATTTCTTTAGGTCTACTCACTAGATTCCTTTCTAGCGAGATTTTTATTTTATTTTTCTAGGATTTCTTTGTTCTATCTTTTTCTTCGTGTTTTTGTTCGTAACCATTGCCATCCGCCATCATGGAAGGTGGTAACATCCTTGATCCCAACAACCCACCACAACCAAACCACCCACCACAACCAAACCAACCTCCTAGACCCCGCACCTTAGGAGAGTATTCCCGACCTAGCCACCTTGGCTATCGAAACACCATTGAGCTCACTCAAGGAGCCAATGTCACTCCCTTGCGATCCGACACCATCCAGTTGGTGCAAAGCGGATGCGCATTCCATGGACTTCGTTCCGAAGATCCAAACCAACATCTCAAGGATTTCCTTAAAATCGCAGATTCCATATGTAGAATACTAGATAACATCACAAACACAAATATTCATGTGGTTTTGGTTCGTTCCAAGTAAGAGAGAAAGAAATAAATTCTAGAGAGAGAAAGTAGAGAGAGAAAGAAGTGAAGCCTTAGAGAGAAAACCAAAAAAAAAAGAAAATGAGATTATGAGAAGGCTTACCCTCTCCAAGGATGGAGAGGGGTTTATATACAACGAGTTTTGCCNAGATTCCATATGTAGAATACTAGATAACATCACAAACACAAATATTCATGTGGTTTTGGTTCGTTCCAAGTATGAGAGAAAGAAATAAATTCTAGAGAGAGAAAGTAGAGAGAGAAAGAAGTGAAGCCTTAGAGAGAAAACCAAAAAAAAAAGAAAATGAGATTATGAGAAGGCTTACCCTCTCCAAGGATGGAGAGGGGTTTATATACAACGAGTTTTGCCACTTGGGGCGTGCCACTTGGGCTGCGGATCAGGTATACAGTGGGTAAAGACCCGTCCTTTTTCCGCGAACTAAACTACATCTAAACTACGTTTAACTAACTAATATAACAACTACGAGCTAAGAAATGCTAAATCATGTCGAGGGTGACCGTATATTTCTCTTGGGTGACCGAATCTTTCTTATACCAAAATCGTATTCCTAACAATCTCCCCCTAAGAGAGGTCACCCTTTGTTTTCGTTGTTAATCTTGATTCTTGATTTTCTTGCATTATGATCTTTGTAGATACTTTTGTAGCTCGTAGTCATTGATTCTTCATTGATGTACGACTCAAGATGACTTCCTTGATGTGTATGATGATCTTTTGTCTTTGCTCTTCGTTCTTCATCCATATATTTAGCTTCAAGTCATCTTTGAGTGTATGTGTCTCTTCGTGATGTAGTGATATTCTTTGTGATGTCATGCTTACACTTTTCTTGATCATGATCTTCTGCATCATAGTTGAGGAAGCATAGTTGAAGCCCATTCTTTGATCATGATATCTTGAGTAATGATGTTGAAGTGTAAGCATGAGATGATGAATCTGCATCTTTTCAGCAATCTGCATCAATCGTCAACTTCTTTGTCTTTGGAGAGTAAACGCCTTTCCAACATGCTCATACATCTTTGTTGAGTAAATCTTCACGGTTGAAAAGCTCTGACGACTCCTTGTAGATGTTGGTATGAGCATGTGGATCTTGAGTGATGGTGGTGATCACAGTAAGTATGGTATGTTGAGCTGCATAAAACTTGGTTAGTAATAAACATACTGGCACTTACAAGTTCGGACTTCGAGATTGTCAACAACATAGTGTGAAGACTTTCTCTAATCCTTACCAAGGCCGTTCCTAATCGGATGCCCCCGAAAGGGCTTACACTGACATACCGAAGTACACCAACGATTAGGTGAGTTGCTGGAGATCACCCCACGACTGTAGACCTTTTGGACCACCACCGAACACACTAAGCGTAACCCACAAGTGATATACCGAAGTGACCTGCTGTCAGGGCTGCTTGATGTTGACCCTGGCAGGAGTTTCCACTCAATCATTGGGAAATACTTGTGTATATTCCCTCATAAGTGTTCTTGGCAGATTGCTAAGATCTACGTAGGACTCGAAATATTACAATTGGTGCCCTTAATGTTGAACCACCAGTGTATAAGTATCAAGTGTACCTACGAGATCTTTTGATGCATCTCTTGGCTCTAGACTCGATAAGTGCACATTTGGTTATCCTATTCGGAGACTAGGGAGGGGTCTCCTGTTTCAATATCAACTTGCTCTAAGAGACAAGTCGATAGTTTACAACGGTTCTCCGTGAGAATGAAACAAGCTCTTTTGAGAGAACTTGAGTGGCTGGAAGGTTTAGTGCAGTGCGTTACTGGGTCCATGACGTCTTAATCTTCAATACCGATGTTACCTTGGTAACAATCAGTAGCATATGAATTGAACCCGGTGTCTGCCCTAAGGTTGAATAAATGGAGGGCTATTTCTTTTCACCCTTTCTCATTTCATTTCTTTTTAATTCTTCAACCCCTTCAGTGCTTACCAAGACCTCATAACTAGAACCTTGTTGGGTTTGTTCCAGTCCTAGCTCAGTCTTAGTCGACACTCCTCCCTTTCTCACTTTTTCTCCTTTTTTGTAATCATTCCTAAGGACTTCTAATCTATCTATTGGATTTTCCCTGGGAAGATCCTTCCGGTTCTGGTGGATCATGGGAACAAATACCTAACCCTAACCATCCTTATAACTCCGTGCTTATAAAGTAAATTGGTCGGTCTTTTGGTATTTTTCCACAATCGCCATTTAACCAAATTTTTCAAAATTCTCTCAAAGTGTTTATGAATAAGAAACACATTTTGTTGACACTTTGAGAGTTTTATCATTTTTCAAATACTCCCCTCTTAACATGTGCTCAAAGAAAGAAAGAAATTTGCACATGTCGGGGTGAGTTGCACTTATTTGAATTGATTGGCTCTTAATAGACATATACCCGAGGGACACGTTTACGTTGCTTAGTTAAAGGGATCCATTATCAGCTTTTAGGTGATAACTAGCCCTAATAACTAACTTGAAGTTGTTAACATTCCTTAAAAAGGAAGTTAGACCCGTCAAAGCATACATCTAAAAAGAGTTTCTCGAAACTGGTACATTCTACTTGGACTAGTCCTTTTCGAGACACGTTTACATCACTGGTTAGACCAGCTTGAAATTATTACCCGGCCAGGACAAGTCTTTTCGATTCACGACTTTTCATGTTTCGTCAATTCATGAGTCAACTTCTGAGTCATAATCATTTCACGGTCTTTACTTATTATTGTAAAAACACGCGAAAGACTCTTAGCCACTTGCTCCCCCTCAATATGTGCCCATTGATTGAATCAATTTTGAAAGTCTTTAAAACTTTGGCACATACGGGTGAGCTTTCATTTGAGATCATTTATTCATCATTTTTCAATCACATGCTCCCCCTCAGTATGTGCTTTGATCATAATCCAAAATCTTTAAAAATTTTAGCACATACGGGAGCGATTCTTTTTAGTCCAAATCTTCTTTTTGAGTCCAAAAACATCACATTTAATCACTTGCTCCCCCTTAATATGTGCTTTGCTTAAAATCCAAAATTTTATCATTTTAGCACATAAGGGAGCGTTCTTTTAAGTCCACAAACATTCTTTATGAGTCCAAAACATCACTTTTAAATTAGTTTTTATATTTAAATCACATTCTCTCTCCCAATCATAAAATTTCAAATCTTTTGAGATTTTGTGATCCCAATTGATTTAAATGATTTTCAAAAAAGCTTTGGAGAGGCATGTGATAATATTTTAAACAATTACTGATTTTGAGACACTTTTTAGTTTCACTGTGGCTGGTGCACAAAGTTTTTAAAGGTGCAGAAATTTTGAGCACATACGCTCCCCCTCAATTAACGACCCGTTTTTCCATTTTAACGTTTAATAGCCATTAATGCGAGTGGTAGCGTATACGAGAAAATTTAGGACCGATGGTCACCTTGTACACCACAAAATCTCTTTTGAAGAATTTTAGAAGAAAGAGATTTTGGGAAAAGAAGACTTCTCTTCTTTTACTAGAAAGGTTGCACTGAAGCGTACAACCTTTCGGATAATCCACACACAGCGAAAACATGAAAAACGTGTTTTTACACGGATTTTGAAGACCGGGTTGCTATCTGAAGTAATAGCAAGCCAATGTAATGAGTATAAGGATATATGAAGTGAATCAGTTACTCCTCGTTATCTTCCTGAAGACTTTTGAGTGATTCTGGAGTGATACTCTTCATTCCAAGGCGCGGGAGAATGAATTGAAACCGTTCTCTAGGGAGTGCCTTAGTGAAGATATCAGCCAGCTGAAATTCCGTCCTTACAAAGTAGAGTTCCACGATTCCCTTTTCCACTTGTTCTCTGATGAAATGATGTCGAATGTCGATGTGCTTTGATCTAGAGTGCTGGACGTTGTTGCAGCAAAGAGCTATCACACTTTTGTTGTCGCAGTACATCGGAACCTTGTTGTACACAAAACCATAGTCAGATAGTTGAGACCTCATCCAAAGGATTTGAGCACAGCAGGATGACATGGCAATGTATTCAGCCTCTGTTGAGGAGATTGATGTACTCATTTGCTTCTTTGATGACCAGCTAACCAGTTTATCTCCTAGAAATTGAGCACCTCCTGAAGTACTTCGACGAGTATCTTGACAACCAGCATTATCAACATCAGAGTAAGCAGTGAGAGCCATTGCTGTGTCTTTTGGATACCAAAGGCCCATGTGAATAGTTCCTTGTAGATACCTAAAGACTCTTTTGACTGCCTCTAAATGCTTCTTAGTAGGTCTGGATTGATAACGAGCACACATGCAAACAGCAAATAAGAGATCAGGTCTGCTAGCTGTGAGGTACATCTATGATCCGATCATGCTTCGATATTTGGTTTGGTCGACAAGTGCTCCTTCAACATCTTCATCCAACTTTGTTCGTTCTACCATTGGAGTGTCAACAGATTCACATGATTCAAATCCAAATTTCTTGAGTGTTTCGCTTGCATACTTAGATTGATTGATGAAGATACCGTGTGGATTTTGAGAAATCTGAAGTCCCAAGAAGAAAGACATTTGCCCCATCATGGACATTTGGAATTCAGTACTCATCTCTTGTGCAAACCTATCACATTCCAATGGATCGGCAGATGCGAAGATAATGTCATCCACATAGATCTGAACATGGAGACGATGTTCTCCCAACTTTCTTGTGAACAAGGTAGGATCTACAACTCCTTTGGTGAATTGGTTGGCTAGGAGGAATTTGGACAGAGTATCATACCATGCTCTGGGTGCTTGTTTAAGCCCATATAGTGCCTTCTTCAATCGATAGACATGATTTGGGCGTTCAGGGTCAACAAACCCTTCTGGTTGACTTACATACACCACTTCTTTTAAGTGACCATTGAGAAAGGCAGTTTTCACGTCCATTTGATAGACAATCATGTTCTGACTAGCTGCATTGGCAAGGAAGATTCTGATAGCTTCAATTCTGGCAACTGGTGCGAATGATTCCTCAAAGTCGATACCTTCTTCTTGTCTGTATCCTTTGGCCACAAGTCGAGCTTTGTTCTTTAACACTTCGCCATATTCATCAAGCTTTACTTTAAAGATCCATTTGAGGGCGATAATCATTGCACAGTCGGGAGTGGGCACTAATTCCCAAACATCCAGTCTGTCAAATTCATGGATTTCATCTTGCATTGCAATGAACCAAGACATTTTAGTTAACGCATCTTTGTAATCCTTTGGTTCGGTCTTGGATAGCACATTGACAACGAAACACCATAAAGCATCTGTGGCAAGTTGTCGTCGTGTAGATACCGGCCTGGATGGGTTACCAATGATGTTGTCAATCGGGTGATCGTTTGTCCATTTCCTGATATGCTCATGAAGTTGATGACTAGGAATTGAAGTAGCAGTGTTGGAATCTTCTGAGGAGGTTGCCAATGTAGATGGTTCAGGAGCAAAAATGTTGACAAATGGTTCATCAGGTGGTTGAGTAAAAGGATTCACTTCAAACGTGTTATCAGATGCTTCTTCTTGAGGAATTGAGGAATGTTGATCAGTGGGATTTGTATGACTAGAAGATGGAGCATTCTGACTAAGAGAGATGAAGGTGGGATGCTCGTTTGTAGGTTGAGGTTCATCATTATCAGCAGCATCTGGACCTATGACTTGTTGTTCTGGTTCGACTCTCTGTTGGGGTTCAAAATACTCATCATACATTGGATCAAACAGTTTCTTCAGATCCTCACTAGAAGGTGGTGCAGAAGGAGCATCTGTGGTTGAGGGTAGAGAAAGTCCTGAACTGATTGGTCCAGGAGTCCAGAGATTAGATGCGGGTCCTGAATTGGAGTATTCAGGAACCGTTTGCTCGGACAGCTCATCAAACGTGACATGGATAGTCTCCATGATTTGTCGGGTTCTTTTGTTGTATATTTTGTAACCCTTCTTGTTAAGTGCATAGCCAACAAACATTCCAATATCAGCTTTTGCTTTGAGCTTTCCCAAATCTTCGCCATCATTAGTTGGGTAACATAACGCACCAAACACTCGAAGGAATGAGAGATCGGGTTTTCTTCCATGTAGTAGCTCATAAGGTGTTTTACAGTGGAGGGAATGTATTAGTGATCTATTCTGAGTGTAACAAGCAGTTGCAATTGCTTCTCCCCATAGGTACATAGGGGCCTTTGAGAAGATCAACATAGTTCGTGCTGCCTCCACAAGTGTACGATTTCGTCTTTCAACGACTCCATTCTGCTGAGGTGTTCGTGGAATACTCCTTTGATGAGTAATTCCTTGATCTTCATAGAACTGGGTAAGTTGCTGGTTGACAAACTCTGTTCCATTATCTGTGCGGACGAATCTTGTAATACCTAAAATTTTCATCCTGAGAAAATTACCAAAATACCCTTGGATTTTAAAATTTTAATAAAACTATATAATTAAAATAATAACTACATAAATTAAATACAAGTTATATAAATAATTTTTATATTTTTAGCAAGGCCCAAGAAGTGATCTAATATAAATTATAAAGTCCAAAAAAAAAAATGTGAAAAAGCCCAAAATTATTTACTAGGCCACGCCTAGAATTTTAACAACTAGAAAAGAAATAAAAACTTGTACAATATAATTCAAATAAGGGATAAGTCCAACTTAATTTTGGAAGGCAAATTTCAGAGGTTAGGATGGCATAAATCTCGGCTAATCAACATTATGAAACACCACAATTAACCACAAATCATTCCCTTGTTTATTTTTATATACGGCAAGAACAAAACAACCAAAAACATAAAACCCGAATTCCCCCAAAATTCATACGATCCTAAATCAAACTTCTATAGGTGTTCCATTATTTTTCCTGGTGTTCTCTGGTCCTAAGCATCATCCCAAAAATATTGTTGTGATTTGTGAAGGCTTGCTTTGATCGTTTGTCAAAAATTATTACAAATACAAGGTAAAATTTGAACTCAGGCATACGAGCCATATAAAATTCTTCCAATATTTTTCTCATGTTCCTCAAATCATACATGGTCTGTGAAAATTGATTTCAAGGTCGTGGTACTCGTCGCGTGCTCGTGGGGATTTTTGTTGGTTCTTTTTTGGCTCGCTAAAGGTTGGAAATTCGTCACCTTTGTTCCACTCATTCTAAAATCACCACGGTATTTTTCCTATGTTACTTATATTATATAAGACTCAAATAAAATTATAAAAATGAATCATGCACGTTCTATAGCTTATTTGTGAATTAAAACCCTAATTATGCATGAAAACCCTAAATATGGCGAATTGAATTTTATGGATTGGTACAATAAATTTTATGGGCTCTATATATTGTGTTTGATCTTAGAAAAATACTGGAAATAATTTTGGAAGCATGGATTATGATTTGTGGAATTTGTTTGATATCGTTAATAATTATATAAATAAAATGATAATAATTCGAACTTCTCATGGACGAATTTTGTGTGATGATTTGCTATTTTCTAGTGTTCTTTGATATTTATGCAACCCAGGAAAATTGTTGTTTGAATTGTTTGATGGATTAATTGTGTTTTGTGATTTATTTCATATTAGGATTTTAAAGAAATAAAGAAATAAATAGAAATTGTAATTCGAATGATCTAGGGTTAGGGTTAGAACATGTTTTTGATGCATTTAATTATTGTTTAAGGTTGTTGGAATTAACAGTGAAATGATTGGAAATTAATTTTAGGGTTTTGGTATATGTTTTATAATTAACGATTTGTAAATAAATAGTTAAGGGGTTGTTTTGTAATTTTCTCAAACTTGTGGACTGATTTGAAACCCTTCTAATCTGTTAGAAATGT
>LBNU01013943.1:66183-82166 GCA_014162995.1 Artemisia annua | reverse complement strand
CAGGTTTGGATCGGCGGATGCGACATCCGTAGAGCTTAGGCTATGACCTGTGAGTGTTGGACCATTAGACTTCCACTGTAGGAACTTAGGAAACCGCTTTGAGAACATGCTTTAGGAATCCCCTATAGGAACCTAAGAATTGGACCCGTAAGGAATGGGTAGACTTTAAGATCTTGCTTTGCTTCCGCACTACTCTGATTCGTGCCTTGCGTTTAGTTATGCCTTTTGGGATTTTTCTTTTGGAGTTAGAGATTTTTCACCACCTAAGTTTACCACCTATATTTTGAAGGCCTTTAAGATTGCATGTTAATGCATACCGCTATTTTGATCTTATCTTCGATCCCTGATCTAATTGTTAATCCATTTGACATCTCCTTGGGCATTCTGAAAATCTACATGGCGATGACATGTGTGATGCACTATATGTTCGTATCTTGCTTTTGGTAAATCCTTGGTAAGCTTTCTAACATTATTTGATTTTGCTTTACTCACCTTTCCATCTCTGTGAAGTCGGGTGGTGTTTAACCACGAGAATAAGAGTAATCCTATTCACTGTGATCAATAAAGGTCTTCCAAGTTGACATGTCTCTCCCTAGAGAGTCAACTACGATTTGATCCTGATATGAGTTTGATTGTTTAAGCATTCGAGATGCTGGCAATTGTTCTGCTATACCTCACCTTTGATGTTTTGAATTATTTTGAAAATCCTTTACGATGATTCTCGATCATTAAACTTTTGTTATCATCTTTACTCTGGAGACTCGTACATTACTTTTGCGGTCATGAAATTCTTTTGCACCTATTTTGTCCACCAAGAGATGAACATTTTAATGTGAATTATGTTTCGGCACCCTGAAATTTCGGATATGACTCCTGTTGAACCACCAAGTTCTTATTCTCCCACCGGAAGATGGAGCTATGTAGAACCTGAAGATGACAGACAACGATAACCACACTGAAGAGTTGACGACGTTCCTCGCAAGACGGAAGAGTAGACGACCAGAACGTAGGAACCAAGTCAAAACGGCGAACCTGGAGCTGATGAAGAACATACAGTCTCACTTCCCTATTCATCTTGGTTGTACTAAGATGAATTGAGAGTGGAAGCAGACTGGATGACGGGGAGATTGAAGATCATTCCAAGAAGAAGCTGCAGAAGGCTTGAGGAAACCAAACTCAAGATAACAATTCCATTTCACCCTCAGATTGGAAGATGGACGGAGACTGACTACTCGGACATAAGAAGATTTCGATGTGACAATTTCTTGAAACGAATCGTGTGATGAAAGAATTGAAGCCTTAACGACATGTTTCTCTTTGATGATGCTTGTTTGATTTTGTTACGTCTTTTCGAGTTTCGTTTGTTTTGACGACATTGTCTTGTATTGATCTTTGAATAGGACTCACCCAGGAGTTAGTTGGACCGCTAGGTGGATTGTAGATTGTTTCACTAATTGAGACAAAGTATGACCATCATGAGGGCATACTTATATGATGCTAGTATTATGACGCCTGGCCAACGTGATAATACTTACATCATATAACGTGCACTTGTTGTGTTCATAGGATGTCTTGAGAAGTGCCTTAGTGGAAACTTAGATTTTGTTTTGTTTGCGACGATCTGCGAATAGTGTGACCTTAGGATTCCTTTGATCTGTACGTTTGATCTGCCTTATTGCCGCACGTTTTGATAACTGTCGCACGATTGTTCGACCTCGATATATTGATTAAATCTTAAGTTTAAATGTAGAGCTTCTTGCCATTTAATGTTATTGGTCAACTCATTTTCTGTCTATACGAATTTGATTCTAGCCGCATCTATACTTTGCTATGTCTACGCTTCTCACGATCGATAATTTCGTTTCATGAGGACCTATCATGAAGTTTTGGATTAAGGGAATCAAGATCTGTCTGTTTACGAAAACACCTTTGGAAGTTTGTTTTGAAAACGAAACTACTTGTGAATTTGAAGAGTTAAACTTATTTATGTCACCTCCATCGTACTATCGTTCGATACATTCTCATCTAATCAGTTCATTTCCTTGTCCGCGAATGGAATACCCACCCAAACCTACATCATCCTTTGAATATCTTTTAAGGGGATATGATTATCATCTGTTACGTTCGGTACGTGATTCTTTGATTCGGATTCTGTCCGATGTGCCTTCTCTGAGGAAACCAAAACCATCTTTGAATCAAGTTTTGGGAAACAAGATCATTTGGTTTGTTAAAATTCTTAAAGTTTGAATCTGTGCGAGTCAAAACTATCCCTTTCTCTGTTCGTAGTTGGTGTACCTTCGTGCTGCGTTCGCCACCGTACCTTTCTCATTTTCGAGGACGAAAATTCTTTTGAGGGGGAGATAGTTGTAAAACCCACATTTTCATAACGTGTTTAAATTACTAAAATGCCCTTAGAATTTAAAATTTTGAATAATGGATTAATTTAAATGCAATTCGAGCATAAGTAATTAAATTAAATTATACAAGCTCCATAATAATTTTGTGAGGACAAAAGTTAGCATTTTAAAATTTGCTTCATCTATGTGCAAAATTACCAAAATACCCCTACATATTTAAAAATCTTATAAAAGCTTAAATAAAACACCAAATAAATCTCAAACACTTGTAAATGAGCAACATATGAGCAATATTATTGTGTAGGAACATTCTAATATTTTAAACTTATAAAAATTAATTATGCCACGCCTAATATACACACTATAAGGTCCAAAATGATTTTAAATGTTGTATATTATATTTAAAAAGGAGGATATACATGATCTATTTTTGGAAGAGGTTAATTTCTGATTTTCCTCATTTATTTTGACCCTAAAATCCGGCCCTAATCACCCCTCCCCTTCTATAAAATTATTTGATACATATTTCCATTTAAAACAAATTTAATTGCCCTAAACAAATTCCTCACGCCTCCAAAAACTTTTCTGTGTTCCATATCCTATTTTTCTGGTCTTAATCACAATCCTAAGAAGCTAGGAAATTTGTGCTTGAAGGCCTAGAAGCGATCGTGTGCTTGGTGGAAGATTAATTGTTCGATTATTGTCAATCGAAGAGGATTAAATTGTTCAGCCTCATGCCTTCATTCTAAAATTATTTCGGTATTTTTACTACACTTCTAGCATCGTATAGGACCTGTAAAAATTATTGGTTTTGATCCATGCAAGACATTTTGGCCAAAATCGAATTTTATTTATTTTAAAACCCTAAAAACGCAAATAATTGAAATCGGCCAAACCAAGATGAAACAATTTTTGATTCTATTTTCTGGACTTCCTACATGTTAAAACAACCTAAATAAAATGAAAATCGAATTTTTGAAGGTTTTGGTGAATTATTTTGGATTTATGTTCTAACCGATTGGAAAATTAATTAAAAATAAAATAAAAAGTGGATCGAATGAACTAGGTTTCCACATTAGGGCTAGTATTTTGTGTTTAATAATTCCATTATGATCAGTTAATGAAGTGAAAATTTTTGGAAAAATTGTTTAGGGCTTATACCATTTAATTATGTAAATCGGTTAATTAAAATAAAATGAGAAGGGTGTGTTTTATAATTTTATAAAATTAAGAACCGTTCTTGTAAGTCTTATATGAACAGTAGTAACATGGTGAAAATAACTACAAGGACCATTTGTGCCATTTTGAGTAATTAAGGGATTTAATTGAATTATTTTATGCACCGAACTTAAGTAAATAAAAGTTAAGGGGCTGTTTTGTAATTTATTAAAATGTTGAGCTATTTTTGTAAATTATATAAAAACAGTAAGATCATGGGAAAAATAAGTATGGGGACCATTTATGCATATTTGATATGTTTTGGTATTTAATTTGTAATTTAATTATGTTTTAAATTCAACTGCTAAATAATTAAAGTTAAGGGACCAAAAGTATAAAATTCTGAAAGTTTTGTCTATGGTCATTTCAAAATTAATATGAGGTACTAAAAATGATAATTTGAATATTTGATGGGTTAAGGTGCTAAATTGGAAATATTAGAAGTTAGTTAATAATTAATATTAGTTAAGAGGTTGTTTTAAAATTGGGAAACTTGCAGGTTCATTTGTGTAATTTATAAGAGATGTGCAATATATGTTAACTTCTGGTCATTAAATATTTTGACGTGTATTTATGTATTTATATTAATTATTTCGTAATTAAAGTAATTATAAGGACTTAAAATGTAATAATTGAAGGTTAAGGGTCTAATTGGTAATATTTGTAAACTAAAGGATTGAATAGTAAATATGATTAATTTCTGGACCATTTGTATAAAATATGTAAAGATTTGATAATTACACTTTACACCTTTAACTATGAAAAGTTGTTATAATAAGTCCTTAACAAATTCCAAATAAGTGGTATAACTTTGAACATTAAATATTGCTAAATTGGAACTTTCTATTATAGAAACCTACTAATTATAGAAACCTGCTATTTTTGGAAAGTACTATTTATGAAAGCCTTCCAAAATTTGGAAACCTTCTAAATAAGGAAACTTACTAAAAATAATAAGTCTTCTAAAAATGCTTAAACTACTTAAAGTGTAAAGTTACTAAATATGGAAAGTTACTAAAAATTGAGAGATAACTAAAAGAAGTAACTTGAGTAATTCGGACTCGTCTTGATTCGTATTCATTATCTTCTAGGTTCGGTGAAGCGGGAGTGATCCTTCTGTCATTATTTATTTGATCTTGCTTTTGCATTTGGACTGAGGTACAGATATTCCGTACTCTTTCAGTNACTTTTGTTGACCTTGGTGTTTTTTTTGATTCGGCGAAGGTACAGGATATTCCGTACTTCTTTCAGTAAAGAGTACAACACTTCTCTCTCTTGACTCTCTTCTCTATTCTTTATTATTGATTGATTTGATCCCTTTGATATTGAGTCATTTGCAATTGGACCCTTTGATATGATCCTTTGTATCGACCATTTGGTATGGATCCTTTGCTATTGGCCCTTTTGACATTGAATCTTAGATATTGAATCCTTTGAGATTGAAACTGTGAATATTGACCATTTAAGTATGGAACCTTATTGATCACGTTCGAAACCTTTTATAACCTACACCTTTGAACCTTGTGAAGACCTTGGTACTCTTTCGGGATAATGTAACGGGAAAGTAAACTCTTGTGAGAACCATTGAATGTCCTTTTGGATATTATTGAATGGGAGAGTCAAAATTTCTTTTCTAAATTACGATATGAAAACATTTAAAGGAGAAACTATTTTATAACGACAACTTTTCATAATGATTAAGACCACTTATCTACGGAATGTTATTAAATTCATTAAAGACATCTTTGAAGTAACATCTATGCAACCCTTTATAAAGACGCTGTTTTATTAACAAATGTCATCCCTTGGGAAATCTCTTTTAAATGAACCATTTTATAAACCCTTAAATGGGAATTGTACTACGACCTTTTTATAAGTGATGTGAATCCTACTAAATTGAAAAAACTTTTGTTTTAAACTCTTCATTATGACCCTTTTGATCATGAACTATGGACGTTGGGACTCGGATTAATGAACCCTATGGATTGGAACCTTGGCTTTGATCTCTTCACTTTTTGACCCTTTAATATTGAACTCTTGATGACCCTTTTGGATCTTGACACTTGAATCTTGAACCTTTGATATGAACCTTTGAATATTGAACCTTTGACCATCTGAACTTTTGAGTGTGAATTGAACACTTAAACCTTTGATATTAACCCTTGGGCTACATTACCCTAGGTATTTACCCACAGGTATTAGTGTGTTACGTTGTGGAGTTAGCCACAACCATAGGCATTGATGCACCAATGTTATTGTACTCTAGCGTAGTTGGAGAGAATGTACACGCCGTCCCTTGATTATTGTTATCGACTGCTGCTATGATTATATTATTATTGTTATTGATGATTGGGCCAGCAGGGGCGTATGGATGCATCCTAGTTTAGTGTGATATGTGTGTGGGTCTACGGCCATTATGACGACATGATTTGGATATATTGATAAGTTGTGGTGATTGGGTCATGCGTGCATGCGTCCCTTCACATTTTGGGAGCTAGCACTCCACCCACTGAGTGACACCCCTCTACTACATTTGGTATTCCGAGGACCCCCTCCCGAATACAAGGACTGACGATAATGTGATCAGGTTTGTTTGGATATTTGTGTGGCCCTGGGGTAAATATACTGACACCTAAACTCACCATGCTACCTTGACTTTTTATCCTATTTCTTGTACCTTGTAAGCCTCCCCTTCTATGGTTCTTTGACTCTATTCATTGTAATTCATATGTATCATACTCTCGTTATTTTGGACTTGCTATCTGTATATATCTGTCCCACTGAGCTTTTGTGAGCTCAGCCGCATTTCTTTTCTCTGCGGCAGGTTTAGTAGGAAGCTGGCTACGAAGGTTTGCATTTTGGGCTTAGAAGACTTCACCCTGATAAGCTTTGGATTGGACTAGAAGTGACTAGAAACGTTTGAGAGTGGGCTTAGTATTTGAGTTGAGGATTTGTATTTTTTTTCAGCCTTTTGTATTTTGGTTTAGTTTCTTGTTTGTAACTTTGTAAAACCCTTTGTATAATGTATGTATCTTCCGTTTCCGCTTGTGTTTCTGATTTGACTCCATTATGTATCACCTTAGCCCTTCTCGGGTTGGGGTGTTACATCTGTTGTGGTCCGTCATCATGGTTGCTGCTGCTTTGGGTTTTGGGACTTTAGATCTGTTTGGGTTTTGGTCTGGCTCTTTAAGGATGCTCGTTTTATCTTCTATGTATGTTTTTATGTACTTTGTGTACTTGTGTCAAGCTACATCTTCATAATGGTTGTGTCAATTACCAAAAAGCTCACCTTGGTGATTCCCCCCTCCCTTGTATGGTTGTTGTAGTCTGTCACAATATTATTGGTGTATGATCTTGTTGTGGCGTTAACTTGTACCTTGTGTATTTTTGTTTGGCAGTCGGTTTCGGATTTTGCCCTTTATATTCGATGTAATTTGTGTGATTCAAATTACCTCCATTTGTGAGGAGTGAATGAATATCCGTTCAAAAAAAATAAAATAAAAATATAAAAAAAATAATGGTATTTTAAATAATTATTATTAATTGATTTGTTAATTTTCATTTAATGAGTGTTTTAATGAAAAAGAAAGATTTAGATGATTTATGCAATATGTTTTGAAGTGAGTGCTATAATTAATTGTAACTTTTTAATGAGAGTTTTTAAAATGATATCATTTAATTCTAGCAAATCAAACGCACCCTTACATAGTGTTTGGTACGGGTGGATCACGCCCGCGCGTTGCCGCGGAAGTTTTTGCCAAAGTAGTTAGTGCACTTAACGACCGTTAATGTATAAGGACTTAATTTGGTAACAAACCTGTAAGAAACGAGGACCAAATCGCAGGCGGAATCTAAAAAAATAAAATAAAAAATTAACGGTCGTTAATACTGTAACTTAACGACCATATAGTTACTAAAGGGAAAATTTGCAACGACCTGTAAGACGAAGGACAAATTGCAGGCAGAATTTATAAAAAAAAGTTAACGGTCGTATAGTACATAACGGCTGATTAAGTACTTAACGACGATCTAAATATCTTAACGAACCAGTTAGTACATGTAACATTTTTCACTATTAATGTGAGACCTTATACTGTATCACAACAGTGTTTTGGGGGGGGGGGGGTTGCTCCCTGTAAATGTTAATAATATAGTAATGTCGTAATCAAAGTGGGAATGAAAGGGACTAGTATGATGGAATTGAAAATATTGTTTACTTTACAATTTTACAATGTAACGACTTATTACAAGGAATGACTCATTCCACTATTTAATTTTTTTTCTTTTTTTTTTTTTGAATTTTTTATTTTCATCTTGTAATGAAACTAAAATACATAAAAGTCCATTATGACTAACTACATTAAATAAACTTCCTATCATTAAGACCATTTTTTTTTAATCTATTTCATTCCGTCCTATCATACCAACCAAACATCATTAATAACGGTAATTAATCATTACATTACATTACTTATTTCATTATATTTTTATTCCATTCATTTGACATTTCATTACGTCCAATCAAACAAACCCTTAGTGTTAAAATTGGTTTAGTTAAAATAATTTAAATAGATAGATTTTAGGTATCCAATCATTGGTATTTTATTGGCTCATTAATATAAACATAAAAAATAATCAAGGACACCGACACCCAAACCGGTACTACTCTCACTTGGGCTCGCTTAACTACTTAAGCCTTTAACAATATGCTAATATATCACACGTATTATAGCAACTTAATAATTGGAAGTAGGGGTGAGCAAATGATGCGTGGTATTGCGACCTTACAACAGGTTTTACCTCTCAAGGGATCTTAAGAGGCTTGCAATCCCCACCAGGCAGTATACCTGACCGATGTAGTATAGTGTAGTGGCAAGTACCGGGGGATTGATCGTTCTCTAGGGGAATAGTGTCGTTAGGATTGAAAAACTACTCTAATAGGTCTAAAGAGTGAGGGAAGATTCTTTTTGTATTTTATGTTTTTAGGAAAGCAAGTAAAATTATCTCGGGTTTGAAAGAGTGGGCGGAATTAGTTGCTAGTCAACTAACCCAAATAACTACAAATGCAAATAAAATAAATAAACGAAAATAAAATAGTTGTGAAAACTTATATGGAGAGAAGTGTGTTTACTTAGACTTCATTACTCCCTAACTATCTTTTACCAGTTGATTAGTGTGTTATAATTGCGTGGATGACGGGTTGCATTCCTTAATACCAGTCGTGGGGTGTGTACGAACTTCCCCAACTCTACAAGCTCCTACTTTACTCCTATGTCGAGCCGACTAAAAGCTCCTAACATGGGATCACTAGAATTAGCTCATGCATTAAATACAACCATATAATCGTAGTACACATCCGATCATGTTTCTTAAGACGTTCAAGCAAGTTACCGTATAGGAGGTTAGCCAGTTTTCTTAAGCCTAACATCGATAAACATTCATCCAATACAATAAATAACACACCATTCAACCAATAATTAATAGTTAGGTTTCATTATATCTAAGCAAACACAAAGAAAACCTAGCCTAGCATGTTAAACAAAAGACAAGAACAAGATAGAATCAAACAACACATAGACATATTGAATGATTAATTGATAACTTATCTTCAATGTAACATGGAAGATCTAAAGGTGAAAAACCTTGAAAAAGCTGCTAAAATTCGTATTAGGGTTTCTCCCTAAAAAGTTCCACCCAATGAATGAAAATTGCGAAAATATATATATAGAAAAACAGACTTGACGGCGTCACGTTATAGGGTGTGACGCCGTCACCTCGCCGTGGTTAGGGTTTCGTGATGGCCTCTTGATGCCGTCCCCCTTTAAATCCCAAAAATTCATTCTGGCCTGTCAAGGACAATTTTCACATCCACCTCTGTTTGTCTAGCTTGACGGCGTCACCACTAAACCTTGACGCCGTCAGGGTACTGTTCCAGCATAATTTGAGACTTTGTCGTTTTCTTCACTTTTATGCTCCAAAAACGTCCAAAATGCTTTCCAGATTTCTTCTCCAAAGTACCTAAAATGACAAAAGGAACGATTTAGGGCAATATTTGATCAAATAATTACGATTTAGGGCTTAAATGACCCCCCAAAAGCGGTACACTTTTCGCCTTATCAGCAAACAAAACTGAAAAAACTGAAACCGAACAAAAAACCGAACCAAAAAAACCGACCGAAACTGAAAACCGATGGTTCGGTTTTTAATTTTTTGAAAACCGGAATATACGGTTCGGTTTTGGTTTCATCCAAAACCGAACCGTAAAAACCGAACCGAACCGATTTTATTATATAATAATATATAATTAATACAATATGAATAAATAACTAAATAAATCAAATTTATAAATTCATATTCATTTCGTGGGTAGATTTATAATATATTTATTTTAACGTTTATGTTTATATGCGTGTTTGTCGTGTCGTGTATTTACTTGGGAATATATCAATAAATATATACCGATAATCATATATGTGTATGTTCAATTACATGTGTGTGTCTCATCTATATGTGCATAGTTATAGAATTATGCAATAAACATTATTATGCTTACATTGACAAAAAATAAAGTAAATAAGAATAACCAATTTTCTATGTAATATAAGTTTGTTGGTTTAAATTTGTCATGCCCAAATATAAACGGTTAGAAACCGGAAAAACCGAAAAATCGAACCGAAACCGATGATAAACCGAAAAAAACCGAACCGCCAAAAACCAAACGGTTTCGGTTTTAGGTTTTATAAAAACCGAACATTTCGGTTCGGTTTCGGTTTTAACCAAAAACCGACCCAGACCGAACCGTGCACGACCCTAATTGGAAGGTTACCAAATTTCCGTTGCCTTATAGTTTCTTTTTTATGGTTGTGCAAACAACATGTATGTCTAGTTTTTTGGCCCAACATCTATCTATCTATACTGATAAACCAGAATAATTTACAAGCCTTTGAAGCACCCTTTGTAATTAATTCGCTGATGTGTCTCAAATGTGATTGGACGAAGATTTAATGCGTACAAGTTCATGATGCAATACTTCCTCACACCTTAGGTACTAGGCAAGGTTAAGCTTTCTTCACCATACACATCAGCGCCACGTCAGCTTTCTCTCTCATCTCACTCTTCACCAATTAGTGGGCAAGGGAAACCCATCTTCACCTTAACTCCCATTTTTTTTTTTATTTTTTTTATTTTTTTTAATATACTTACACAATTGTTAAAAAGTCTGAGGCTTAATGAAAAGTTCAAAATAAATCCTACGATATGTGTACACACACAAACATCAAACAATACCACAATTTAAATGTAGAAAAGCAGTATATGTATTTAATAATGTAGAAGAAGATCATTGGAAATACATGAATTCCACAAAAAAAAAATGTTTCCATACCTTTGGTGGGGTACGGAGATGACTTACACAATGTAGAAGAAGATCATTGGAAAAGCAGTATATGTATTTAATAATGTGAGAGCAAGGTCCATAATTAACTTTCTTCAAACGCGGGTCCCATAATTAAATACAATACCAACCGGTGGTCAGACCACCAAATATTATCTTGGAACCTGTGTTTCGCGCGTGAAGGAAATGGGAGAGCAAGGCCTTAGCGCGTGGGTAGTGTGAATTGGTGAAACAATAACTCCCCTTGCCCACTAGTCTTATAATCGAAAACGCTCTTCCTACACCCATTAAATTAGTCAACACTGCAATTACTCGATTGTATTTTTGTTAAGCATTAAATGGATTATAACAGTTTCCTTAAATCTCCTATACGCTTCCATTCTATTGCAATACACTTTCAAAATCATACACTTTTTCAAAACCGCTTCTTCTTCTTCAACCACACCATCTTTTATACGATTCTTCATTTGAATAAAATCATGGGCAGTTTCTCCAAAACCTTTAATGTATAAGATCCGGAAAATATGCTACGTTCTATCTCTAATTCAGTACCTACGAACCAAAATCCCCAATTAAATACACCGATTCAAAAATCCGTTCAAAACACCAGCCATAACAGTTTCAAATCCATGTGCAAGTCAATTGTATGCTGTCAACAAGGAAAAATTGGTAAGTATTTCATATTATGGGTTTCAAATCCAGTGGGCTTTCTGCTGGCCAAAAGCTTCAAATCACTAATTATCTTTTAATTTTGTGCATATTCAATTTAATATGTGTGAAATTTATTATATTTGATTTTGATTAAACTATAATATGTTTTGTGCATATTCAATTTAATATGTTTAAAATTATGTATATTTGATGTTTTACTGTTTTTAGTTTAATTATTGATGATTGTATGTTTGATTGTTAACTTTTATAAGATCTAAAGACTGGTGTCATTTTTACTGTAATACATGTTTGTGCAAGAATTTGAAGATAGAAGATCAAAGGTTTGTACGTGATTTAAAGAGGGCAAAAGTGTTTGATGAAATGTTTGAAAGGGATTTTTAGTAACATGGTATGATAGCTTTTAAACCCTTTTTAAGCAAAAATAGTTGTTTTTATAAGCTGTATATAGATTTATGTGGGCACATATTGCGACTTAAGTAGTATTCAAGATATTACATTCATCGATATTACACCATGATTTCACTATGGACTTTGTTGTCTTAATTGGTTTGAACTATGATAAACATTGATAAGGAATTTTATATAAACTCCTATTCATGTCATATGGATTTGACTGTTGCATTGAACATCATATTAAAAGCCTTCTGATTGCAATTTGCATGCACTGAACATGACACGATCGATTAGTCCTTTCTCAGTTCGTACTGATCTACTTTTTTGCGTGCAGTGTTGAAGTACTCTCGACTTTTTTGTTGGTTCATCTGAATCCTTTTTGAGAAACGGGGAGCACCCCAAACTGTTGGTGCAGTCAATAGGTCATGCTCTTCACGTGTTTATAAATGGAGAACTTTCAGGTACGACACAATAATTAATTTTGTAGAATAATATAAAAGAGTCATATATGAGTTGAATGTTCTTATATATAGGTTCAGCTTTAGGAACAATGAGTGTATTAGGCTGGTAAAGATTTAAGTTTTCAAGTGGTGTTGTCTTTTAATGGGGTTTCCCGATTTGCTTAAAAATCGCACTTTATTAGTTGTTTAATTCAGGTGCAAAACTGCACCTGATTTTCGGTGTTTGGGTATAATTGTTGAACTTTTAAGGGGTGTTTGGTCTCCTAAAAACTTATGTTTGAAGGGCTGTTTGGGTCTTTTCAAGGGGTGTTTGTGGCTGCTGCAAAATTGCGATTTCAAACATAGTAGTAGTTTTATTTTATTGGGTGTTTGGGGCTGCTGCAACTTTATCTATTTATTTGTTATTATATATTTTTTTAGGGAACTGCGGATGTTCGATAAGATGCCTCAAATAAAAGCAAAAAAAGGTGGAATTTTTTTTTCCTGTTTTGGATGTCGAATTAAGTTTATTGGATTTACATGAGAAGGATATTTGTTAGAATTATGGCCTGGTATCATTAACACTTTTGTTTAACTAGATTGCTGTTAACCTACAAAAATATGTTTGATTCTTATTGATTCGTAAAAAGACTACCCTGTTGCTATGCTAGATATAATTATACGTATCCAAAATTGATGCAAGTTTCTTGCAATTCATGTGTATCAACTGGCAAGTATGAAGTTATGTTTGTCTTTGGTTCTACGACGCTTCAATGAAGCTATGTTTCAAAGTGGGGTTATTTATATCTTTATCGAACCAGTCATATAAAAATGATATGGTGGAATTTTGTTTTCATCCGAAAAATCAAAATTATAAATTAGAGAAATGTTAGACTAATGAGATGCAAATAAATCCTAAATAAAAGGGCATGCATAACTTCTATATGTCAAGTTATTGGTACGTTTAAGGCGAGATTTATTCCTATTAGAGCCGCTTATCTCCTTTCGTATAACATGATACATAACTTAAAGGATCATGTGCTATTCCCAAAGTGTAGTAAAGGATCATGTGCTATAAATCCCAAAGTGTAAATTAGTAAAGGATCATGTGCTATAAATCCTAGAGTGTACATTAGAAGCCTTTTCAAACAAGGCTCGGAGAAAAGTTTATACCATTTGATCCATTCTCTTTTTAGCTACATTCTTTAATTTTAACCAGTTTTAAATATAAAGTTAATCACAGTTACATTCTTTAATGTTATGCATCAAATCAGTTTAATTTGTTTTTAACCTATATTTTTACATGTAGGCGAGAGTATCAAATATTCAATCGAGGAACAAGATGACGACTAAATATTATGGGTATAAGTTGCTCTTTTTTCATATTGTTAGTTATCTAATGATGAGATATACTTTCAGATCAGTAACAGCTCACAGGATATGTGGGTTGGACGGGTTGGGAACATGTAAAATACGGTTTGAACATAAACATGTGAGTGCTTAGTACGGGTCCAGTTGGGCTGTAGCAAAAGTTGTCCTTTTTAGAATCAATTAATTATCATAATTGCTGGGTTTCCCCCAAAATTACAGGTAAGTATATTTGGTACGTCAAACACTTTATTAACTTAGTGTATTTTTTTGTTTAAAATCAGCCACTTACTAGAATTCCATAGCCATGTTAACCCGTTGGCTTAATATTGGATTTAGGATGGTTTCTCTTTTTTAAGTATATCAACCCTGCACCGTCTCAATTACGGGTTGGATTCTCAATATATATCTCATTTTTTTTTATAAAGATTGGTGTTTAACAAGTAAAGTGGTAAAAATGTGAATAGTTGTGAAAAGTTCCATTAGAAAAGGAAGGATTATGGGCATTTGAATTGGCTAATAAGTGTGCCCATTGTTTTTGTTAGTATCTATACGGGTAAGAATGTAAATCTTTAAGATGTCATAAAAAAGCAATTCCAAATACTTCTTAATAAAGGATTTAGTATGTAAAGACATAATTAAAATGATATTAGCAATTCTTTGATATGGCCACTATTCTGGCTGTTATAAAGACTCAATATTTGTATATGACAGACTATAAGATATTTTAAATACCGTGGAAAGGTTTAATGTTAAATTTTATAATCAACCAACATATGAATGTTAATTACATAGTATGATGTTTGACCTTAGAAGTCCAAGCAAGCATTCTCTTAAGATTATGGTTATTTGATTATTGCTTTTGCGGAAGACATAGATAGAAAGTACTTCTAACTGGTATGAGAAGTTTGAAACGAAAAACTAAAGAAATATGTTTTTTTTAATGACGTTGATAAAATTCATGAATAAAATTGTGGTTAACATCAATAACTTTGACATGTTTAGTATTAGAAATAACCATTTTTTATTGTTAGGTAAATTCCAATTAAGGAGGTAAAAGTGCTAAAGCGAGCTAAATAGGTCGCTTATTATTGCCGGATAAAGTTATTATACTCATGAGACACTCGAGAACCATTTTTTAATGGACCTCGACAACAATCATTTGACTTCATCTGTAAGTATTTACTTTAGTGCAGTATTTAACATTTCATGTTTGTATTTAACATATTTAACTTAGATAGGTGCGATATCATCTCTAAGTATTAAGCCGGCATTACAAATCGTGACTGTAATAGGATATCAACGGGTTTTTTTTAATCATATTTTGATGTTTCCCAATGATTATTATGTATGGGTCGATTTGGTTTGTATTTTATCTCTAACGGGTAAAATTCATTAAATCTTTGAAGTTCGGGTAAAGATATTAATAGACTAAGATATTAAGTATTTGAAGTCGGGTAAGATTGGCTCAGTTGTTGGTATGATTGATACTTTGATGGCTTTGCAGGATCCACACCAGGCAACGGGACCAGGCAACGGGTCACTATCTGCAGTTGGTGTTAAGTTGGTACCATGACAAAATTTAGTATTCGTCAAGGAAATCGAAACGACATTATAGTCCTATGTCTTTAGATTTCGTATCATCTGCTACAGTGGTAATGATCGTGTTAATAACTTAAATTATTTGGAGGCTTGAGAGTTGTAGTGCACTATGACGTCGACCATAAAAAAGCCTCGGATTGAGGTATTCTCTTTTTAGTAAGGACTGAAATATGCATATGATAAGCTGACTAACATTTTTCATTTACCGTTTTTTTTGTTAAAATGTTTCAGAAGAGCCATCCTCTGTTCGAACAAATAAGAGATAAATCAAGGATTTTTAGAAACTATGTTAGATATGAGCCATGATGATGCTGATTCAGCTGCAGCTACAGGAGTTATCAAAGGCAGAGGCGCAGCTATGTAGGGGACTTCCATAATTTTTGTCAAATAAAGAAGATGGATCAAGAATAATCAATGAAGCTTATTAGGTATTGAGAATGTGTATGATTGAAATATCATATCGAGAGTATAGTCCAAAGGTAATTGAGAACCCAATGAAACCGTGTTGTAGTATATGATCCGGCAGAATAAATTGGGTAC
>LBNU01013943.1:44267-66174 GCA_014162995.1 Artemisia annua | reverse complement strand
CTATGTAAGGGGCCGGGGGGGGGGGGGGGCGTCGCCCCGAATTTTTTTTTGCGATGTAGGGGATATAGTTTTTCGTGATAGAAATTTTTGGTATCATTCGGTTTCGGACCCCCCCATTTTAAATGTGAAAATTTTTTGTATACATTAAGCCAATAATTTGGATCCTTACATTTTACATAAGCCATCATAACCCAAACTTAAAAATCCATTAATAAACAAATCCCAAACTAAATCCATTACTGTAATTTACTTTTAGCCCATTAAAAAAAAAAAAAAAAATACTGAACAAGCTTACAACCCTCCACAATCGACCTCATCTCTCCCCAGTACCCCACCTTCCCTGCCTCTGGTCACTCAACCTCTTGCAAGTCGCCGGCCACCACTAACCACCGCCGAACGGCCCGACAACACCTCAAGCGGACCTTCTGGTCAGGGTTTGTGTCTTTAAATCTATTATATACTTGTCTTTATTTCGGATTTTAGTAGAATTAGGGATTTAGTAGAATTGTAATCGAACCAGGTACCAACCGTTTGTCTCCTTTTTAATGTTTAGTTGTCTTGGACAAATGTTTAGTTTTTTAGTGATTGAAACTTTTTTTTTATAATAATAGTATTTAATTTTTGACCCGACCCGAATCGAATCATCGACCCGAACATATTACCCGAAAAATAGTGTTAGGAAAAAAAAATTTAGATCCCGACCCCCCACTCAAAATTTTCTAGCTTCGCCACTGATCAAAGGAACCATTGTTAAGTGTTCATTTTGCGTTGTAGCACTTTTACAGACCTCAAGTCTCACTCAATATGTTTCACTACAAATGGTTTGTTACTTGAATTTACTTGGAAGTTGCTAATTTAGTTGCTGCTACTTTGTTTATTTATTTGTTTACTTGAATTTACTTGGACCTAAAGCATGGACTATCCAAGTAAGGGACAAGACTAATCTAATGTGAAGTCAAACATTTGCTTGAAGCTGTAAGATTATCCAAGTTTCTTAACTAATTCCTTGAAGTGTTTATATGGTCAAAAAATTCATGTGTTTCTTTCTTATATGCAACAGGCTGATGCAAATGCATATGCAACTGGAACCATATAATAAGAAGATGTGTGTGATTTGTTCAGAAACTGGACGAGACTGCTGTGGAGTTGGCTAATTTTCTCATCATGGAAATTCATATTGGGTTTAATTGTAGTGCACGGATTTTACTAGTTAAGCTCAATACTGACACATAAACGAGAATTATGTTTCTCTATTGTTTCATTGCTCTGCATCACCTGAAACACAACTTAGTGCAGGAAGCACTTTTACAATGTGTAGATTAGTTCACACTGATTTCAACTCTAAACTTAAGTATGATAACTGCTAAATGGGTCGTGTTAATAATTTGATAAGTATTTTAACTGCTGAATAATGTGCTTTAATAGTTTTAAAGTTGATTGTTGTTGTGTATGAAAGTATCTGTATGAACTAACTGTAAGACCGTGAATAGCAGCATGCTACACATTATTTGTTGGAATATGTTATTTACCTTTTACATTTAGGTGTTGCACTTTATATATGCATTATAGTTGCATGATATTTGTTTTGCAATATATTTATGTGTTTTTTTAAATGAAGTCGAGAGTATAATTCCAGAAATTATAATTGATTTAAATCAAGAAAAATGGAACGATGAGTATTGTTAGATACTTAGATCACGATCTATTGATTGATATAAAACCAATGGGCAATCCAACCAATTGATGACCTATACCTCTGGAATGGAAAGATATTGTAAAGACTCATCTGACAATTACTATCCACATTGATGTTTATCACAATGTTACTAATATTCATGAACTGGTGGCATCGGTGGATATGAGCAAGCATAAAATACTTTAGTTGGGCATGACCAGTGGCGGAGCTAGAAAAATTTCTGTAGGAGGGCCGAAACAATTTCTTTTGGGTAAATACATTAGACGGGAGGGCCAAAATAATTATTTTTTTTCCGGAAATAATAATGAAATCGCAAATTAATACACTAACGGGTTTAGACCTAGAGGGCTGGGACCCATCCCAGTACTCATGTAGCTCCGCCCTTGGGCGTGACCCAACTTTGTATTCTATGCTATCAACTCAAAATCATTTACTTATAAATGGTTTAATTCATGGTGTGTTACTCAAACATGAAAAACTTAAATACAAATTTATGAGAAAACGGGTCGTAATAAGAGAGCGGGTCCAACTGATCTAAAGTTACTTTTTTTTTAACATGATCCAAAACTACTTGGCAGACAAATATTCTTAAACTTCTTTTACTTACCATTTTTTTTTAAGACCAATCAAATTGGAGTTCACGATCTATGGACGTTATAACATAAATAAGTACAAGCATAGTAGTTTATAGTATCATTGACTTAAAACTTATTATTTCTTTAAAAAAATTATTCAAACTATTTATGTTTTCTATTCTTTCTTACTTTATTTACACACTTAAACTTTTGATTTATAATTTCTTTAAAAACCCCATGATTTCACGCGTCCAAAAGCTATCAAAAACTACTATAAATGTTGTATATTAACAAGTTCTTCAAGGTTTATGATCAAACGGTCAATAGGTATGTACAATATACTATTACATGTTTTGTGGTATTTTTCTTATTTACACTTATTACAAATCCCAAACTTCTTTTGCTTTCCATTTTTTTTATACTTATTAGGTGTTCACGGAATGGACCTTTTGTTGAAGTGTTAGAATGGTCACTACATGCATTTGTTTCTCAAGACAAACATATTGGAGATCAAGAGGCAATGAACGTTTATTACACAAATATTTTCAAGCATTGTATTTTATACTTTCAGTTACTTATAACTTATTGTTTCATTACAAGAAAATTTCATAGCGTTTATGTTCGTTGTTCTTTCTTACTTCATTCACGTACTTATCTTTTTTTGATAAAAATCCCGTGAATTTCACGGGTCTATAAGCTATGAATAAGATAATGGGAAAGCTTCAAAAGCAGTTACACTGGCTAAATTATACAGTAGCATTTTCAAAATTTAGTGTCATTCTTAAAATTTGAAAAGTTAGATCATAATTATTGGGCTCTTTTTGAATTTATACTAATAAGGTTGGTCTTAAAAAAGGCTCGATCCAAACAACCACTTATAACCTATTATACATTTATACTGATCCATTAAATTCCAATCAAATATATTTTAACAACAAAATTGTAATGAGTGCTCTGCAAAAGTTATCAAAAATCAGTCATGGTACTCTTTAACAAAACTATACGCAACTTGATTATTCAATTGTGGCTACATAATTATTTTGGGCAATTCATTGTTGTCTTATCGTTTCATCTTCAAAGTAAAACAACTAAATCTTTCAAGGTTGTAAGGTCATTACTATGTTATCATTTCACTTAAGATAGACGAGAGAGAGAGAGAATAATTAGAGAGAGAAAAGCGGTATAGAGAGATGATGGAGAATGGTGAAGACGCACTCTTCTTTCACACACTTAGCAAATGGTCTCACACCCTTCACAGATGAAAGGTGGCGTCGACTTATACAAAGAAAGAAATAAACGGGCTTTAGTGGGCTTGGGTTAGTATTGGACTTGGATTGGACAATTACAAGGCTTGCTAACTTAACACATAACCTATTAGTTTAACCAAGTATTTAAGCCCAACGATTCATCTATTCTAAGCTATTACAAGATTACCAAGATTACAAGGTTCATATTAATAAATGACAATCACTTCTATAAAGCTAACAATCTCCCCTAAGGAATGATCATTTATAAATGATGTTTCATCAGTCGTTGAACTTGAATCTTCGGCACTTGTTTCTTGATCTTGAACCTTGTTTGTAATAGACTTGATAGACTTCTTTGTTCTGTTCATGATTGTGATCTCTTGTCTTGCCTTTGATCAACATCTTCTAGTGATTTGTTGTTGTGTCATTTCCATATTTTTTAAGGATTTCTAAAACATATTTATACTGGTTTATAAAGATGCCTTTGGGAGATTGGTGTACTTGTAAACCAAAAAAGAAAGACATTTTGTCCCATCACCGACATCTTAAATCTAGTACTCGTTTCTATAGCAAATAGTTTACAAAATTAGGGTTTGTTGAACCAAAAATTATGACATCAACATATATTTGCACAAGAATGATATCTTTACCCTCTTTCCTTGTGAAAAGTGTTGGATCGACTGCACCTTTGATGAACTGTTGAGATAGAATGAATATCGAGAGCATGAATACCAAGCACGAGAAGCTTGCTTCAACCCATAAAGAGCTTTCTTTAGCATGTAGACGTGATTTGGATGATCTGGATCTACGAAACCCTCTGGTTGGCTAACAGAGACTTCTTCTTTCAATACACCATTCAAAAATGCAGTTTTAACATCCATCTGAAAGATGGTCATGCTCTTGTGAGCGGTGTATGCGAGAAAAATTCGGATAGCTTCAATTCTTACGACTGGTATGAACGATTCCTCAAATTTGATCCCTTCTTCTTAACGATATCCTTTTTCAACTAATCGAGCTTTGTTTTTCAGTACTCCTCCATATCCATCCAATTTGACCTTGAAGATCCATTTGAGAGTAATGATCATTGATGCAGGACTTCTGACCAGGTTTTACTATTTATAGTTGTCTCGTCTACCTATGGTCTACCTTATGCACTCACGGGCAGTGTACCCGGTCGTGTGTAGTGTAGTATTCGGTAAAGACAAGGTCGTCCCAAGAGCTATGTGTAACTGGATTCTAACTTAAGTCTATGTCACGTTTTAAAAGGGGTTTACGATTTGTTTGATTAATTAAACTAATAAACCTAAATGAAATGCGGAAATTAAATAGATTTGAATGCAGTAGGGAGAAAGTGTACTAGCCTAGTTGTTCATCCTACATTGCTATGACTATGTTTTCTATTAAGCTTCCTATCGCTTCAAGTGAGGCATAAGATTCACTAGACCCCTTTGGTCAATTCGTCTAGCCTATCTCCCTAGAATCTTACTACGACACCAAAGGTCTGGATTCTTATGGCTGTCAAAGCTTACAGGTAGGAGTCATTAAGTGCCACTACATGATAGATTAATTCTTTGTGTGATCCGACCTCCCGTATCTTAGACCACACATCTAACTTCTTAAGTTCATCCATCCCGGAGGGTGATCCTTTGATCAATTCGTACACAAGGGATTTGGTAGTCCTTTGGTCAATTCTTACCAACCCTCGCAACCTACTACAATAGGGTCCTTTGGTCAATTCTCCTAGTGTAATACGTACAACCGGTCTTCAAAACTACCAAAACTAGAGGATCTATCGAATAACTAAGCATGCACACACTAGAAACGATAATAAAAGCATGAAAACATAATCAACATAATCATAACTAGGCTAGCACCAAAGGTGCTTAGCCGATCATATTAAAAAGTACAGTGGATTCAATGTTTTGCATGTAATTGAAAGGCATGGAATTGTAAATGTAAATTGAAAATGAATTGCTAAAACTTATGGATGTTATGTCGTGATCTCACCCTTGGGAAATGCTCTGTATGCTGCTGGAGATCGTCCCTTTGGTGCCCTACTTCGTTCTCTGACTTTTAGTGGTGTAGAAGATGTGTCAAATGCAGGAAATATGGCTGGTATTTATAGGCCCATCAAGGCTACGTGTAGGATACTCATAAACATAACATGGTTGGTCTTGAGGTTAATGGATCGAATGGTACAAGAAAACTAGAGAGAGAAAGATAAGAAGTGGGAGCCTTTTTAGAGAGAGAAAGAACATGAGAAATATGTATTATTAATGAAAGGTCCAACCTTCTCCCTTGGTGGGAGAAGGTATTTATACTTACAAGCGGATGAATGCCTCTACTAGGCTGTGGAGCGGGCTGACAGAGGGTAAAAGACCCGACCCGACACCACGAATACTAACTAATACTATACTACTTTATAACTAATACATTAAATACTACGAGCTACATGATGCTTAACAATACTTGGGGTGACCGAATCTTCAATCAGAAAAACGTATTCCTAACAATCTCCCCCTAAGGGAGGTCACCCCAGAAATTAAGTTTTGAAGTCCAGCATTAAGATCTTTGTAGATATCTTTGTAGCTCGCAGTTGTTGATTCTTCAGTGTAACGAACTTTGTGCTTTGAGCAACGGACTCGAGATGACTTGTTTGATGAGTATGATGATCTTTCACATAGCTTCGAGTTCATCATCCAAATTAGTACCTTCAAGTCATCTTTGAGTAGAAATGTCTCCATGTGATGTTGTGACTTTCTTTGTGTTGTCATGCTTACACTTTTCTGGATCATGATCTTCTGCATCAGAGTTGTGGAAGCATAGTTGAAGCCCATTCCATGATCATGATTTCTTTGAATTTGATGTTGAAGTGTGAGCATGATGTGAGGATTCGGCATCTTTTCAGCAATCAGTAACAACCGCCAACTTCTTTGTCTCTGATGGGAGTACGCCTTTCCAACATGCTCATAACCACTTTGTTGAGTGAATCTTCATGGTTGTGTAGTTCTGAATACTCCTTTTAGATGTTGGTATGAGCATGTGGAAACTAGAGTGATGGTGGTGATGGTGATAGAATTGGTATGTTAAGCTGCATGAAAATTTGGTTAGTAATAAACATACTAGCACTTACAAGTTCGGACTTCGAGATCGTCAACAGCATAGTGTGAAGACTTTCTCTAATCCTTACCAAGGCCGTTCCTAATCGGATGCCCTGAAAGGGCTTTCACTAACATACCGAAGTACACCAACGATTAGGTGAGTCGCTGGAGATCACCTCACGACTGTAGACCTTTTGGAACACCACCTCGAACACTAAGCGTAATCCACGAGAGATTACCAAAGTGACCTGCTGTCAGGGCTGTTTGATGTTGACCCTGGCAGGAGTTTCCACTCAATCACTGGGAAATACATATGTATATTCCCTCATAAGTGTTCTTGGCAGATTGCTAAGATCTGCGAAGGACTCAAAATATTACATCTGGTGTCCTTGATGTTGAAGAACCAGTGTAGAAGGATTAAGTGTTCCTAAGAGATCTTTTGATGCATCTCGTGGCTCTAGACTCGATAAGTGCAATTTGGTTATCCTATGCGGAGACTAGGGAGGGGTCTCCTGCTTCAATATCAACCATCTCTAAGAGATGTGTTGATAGATTACACCGGTTCCCCGTGACGTCTTGTCTTCAATACCGGTGTTACCTTAGTAACAAGCAGTAGCAAATGAGTTGAACCCGGTTTCTACCCTAAGGTTGAATAATTGGAGGGCTATTTCTTTTCACCCTTTCTCATTTCATTTCTTTTTAATTCTTCAACCCCTTCAGTGCTTACCGAGACTTCATTACTAGAACCTTGTTGGGTTTGTTCCAGTCCTAGCTCAATCTCAGTCGGCACTCTTCCCGTTCTCACTTTTCTCCATTTTTTTTATTCAATCCTAAGGACTTCTATCCTATCTATTGGATTGTCCCTGGGAAGATCCCTCCGGTTCTGGTGGATCATGGGAGCACATACCTAACCTTACCATCCTTATAACTCCATGCATTAAATTAAAGTGGTCGGTCTTTTGGTATCTTTCCACAATCGCCATATAACCAAATCATTGAAAATTCTCTCAAAGTGTTTATGATTATGAAACACGTTTTGTTTACACTTTGAGAGTTTTGCAGTTTTCAAAATGCTCCCCCTTAACATGTGTTCATAGGTTTTTGATACAAATTTGCACATGTCGGGGTGAGTTTCACTTTTGAGTTGATCCACTCTTAATAGACATATACCCTAGGGACACGTTTTCGTTGCTTAGTTAAAGGGATCCATTATCAGCTTTTAGGTGATAACTAACCCTAATAACTAACTTGAAGTTGTTAACATTCCTTAAAAAGGAAGTTAGACCTGTCAAAGTATACATCTAAGAAGAGCTTCTCGAAACGGTACATTCTACTTGGATAAATCCTTTCGAATTCTAACGTTTGTGTTTCGTCAATTCATGAGTCAAATCTGAGCCACACTCAAGTGAGATGCCAAAACCTTTTAGTCATCACAAACCATTTTGCTCCCCCTCAATATGTGCATTGATTCAATTTAAAATTTTAAAACTTAAAACAATTTAGCACATACGGGAGAGCGTACATTTTAGTCCAAAAGTATCACATTTTATATCAGATTTCATATTTAAATCACATTCTCTCCCCCGATCAAAAAAATTTCAAATCATTTGAGATTTTGTGATCCCAATTGATTTAAATGAGTTTAGAAATATGGGAGAAAATGTGGTAAAATTTTAACATGTACTGATTTTGAGACACTTTTTCACTGCTGCTGGTGCACAAAGTTTTTAAAGGTGCAGAAATTTTGGGCAAATACGCTCCCCCTCAATTAATGACCCATTTTCTATTTAAAGAGCTGTAGTCATTAAGTTGAGCGGCAAGGTATTTGTGAAAATTTAAGTCCAATAGCCACCTTGTAAACCACAAAAACTCTCTTGAAGAATCATAAAGAGAGAGATTTTGGGATGAAAGAAGACTTCTCTTCTTTTACTAGAAGTGATGCACTGAAACGTACATCATTTCGAAGAAACATGGATATAAAGTAATCCATGCCCGAGTGAACTTCACCCGGTGAGAGGAACAACCGTCTTTTTGGCGACATGTTTTCCTCAAAGATAAGAGCGGGTTGCTATCTGAAGAAATAGCAAGCCGATATGACATGTTTTAACCAGTTAATATAACTCCTGCTCGAGCTTCATTTAATATTCCGTGCCATTATTGAATGGCATTTCTAGAATCTTAAATGTTATTGATTAGCAGAAGGCATGCCTAGGGTAAAACTATTTTTGTTATTTTTGTGTTTTTCAGATTTTTATGGTTTTTCTAGGTTTTATATTTTTGTATTTTCTTTTTGGTTTTAAGAATATGAACAAGGATATGTGAAGCGAATCCATCACTCGTCACTTTCTTCCTGAAGACTTTTGAGTGACTCAGGAGTAATACTCTTCATTCCAAGACACGGGAGAATGAATTGAAACCGTTCTCTGGGTAGTGACTTGGTGAAGATGTCAGCTTGCTGAAATTCTGTCCTCACAAAGTACAATTCCACAATCCCCTTTTCCACTTGTTCCCTGATGAAGTGATGTCGAATGTCAATGTGCTTTGATATGGAGTGTTGGACGTTGTTGCAGCAAAGAGCAATTGCACTTTTGTTGTCACAGTACATCGGAATTTTGTTGTAATCAAAACCATAGTCAGACAATTGCGATCTCATCCATAGGATTTGAGCGCAACAAGATGACATGGCAATGTATTCAGCCTCAGTGGAGGAGATCGACGTACTCAATTGTCTCTTTGATGACCAGCTAACAAGCTTATCTCCTAGAAATTGAGCACCACCTGAAGTACTTCGACGTGTATCTTGACACCTAGCATGATCAACATCAGAGTAGGCAATGAGAGCCATAGCAGTGTCTTTAGGATACAAGAGACCCATGTGAATAGTCCCTTGAAGATACCTGAAGACTCTTTTGACTGCTTCTAAGTGCTTTTTGGTAGGTCTGGATTGATAACGAGCACACATGCAAACGGCAAATAGAAGATCTGGCCTACTGGCAGTGAGGTACATTAAGGATCCAATCATGCTGCGGTACTTAGTTTGATCAACTGGAGTCCCCACAACGTCCTCATCCAGTTTAGATCTCTCTACCATCGGGGTGTCGACTGAGTCACATGATTCAAATCCAAATTTCTTCAAGATTTCAGCAACATACTTGGATTGATTGATGAAGATGCCGTTAGGATTTTGAGAGATTTGCAACCCCAAGAAAAATGACATTTGCCCCATCATGGACATTTGAAACTCGGTACTCATTTCTTGTGAAAAACGATCACATTCCATAAGATCAGAAGAAGCAAAGATAATGTCATATACATAGATCTGAACATGGAGTAGATGCTTGCCTGACTTTCTGGTGAAAAGTGTAGGATCAACAACACCCTTTGTGAATTTGTTGGCTAAAAGGAACTTGGATAGAGTGTCATACCATGCTTTGGGTGCCTGTTTAAGTACATATAGTGCCTTCTTCAAGCGATAGACATGATTAGGGCGTTCAGGGTCCACAAACCCTTCAGGTTGACTCACATATACCACTTCCTTTAAGTGACCATTAAGAAATGCAGTCTTTACATCCATTTGGTAAACAATCAAATTCTGACTAACTGCATTTGCAAGAAAAATCCTAATGGCCTCAATTCTAGCCACGGGTGCAAATGATTCTTCAAAGTCTATACCCTCTTCTTGTCTGTATCCTTTGGCCACTAGCCGAGCCTTGTTTTTCAGAACTTCACCATATTCATCAAGCTTCACTTTGAAGATCCACTTGAGAGCGATAATCATAGCACAGTCTGGAGGAGGCACTAATTCCCATACATCAAGTCGGTCAAATTCATGAATTTCTTCTTGCATTGCAGTGAACCAGGATGCTTTAGTCAAAGCTTCTTTGAAGTCCTTCGGCTCAGCTTTCGACAGTATGGAGTTGAAGAAGCACCACAAGGCATCTGTGGCAAGTTATCTACGTGTGGATACAGGACGAGATGGATTTCCAATGATGTTGTCAATTGGGTGATCGTTTGTCCATTTTCTGATATGCTCATGAAGTTGAGGATTAAGGACTGAGGTAGCCGTGTTTGAGTCTTCCGAAGAGGTTGCCACATTGGATGGTTCAGGAGCAAATATGTTGACAAATGGTTCATCAGGTGGTTGAGCAAAGGGATTCATTTCAAAAGAATTATCAGATGCAGCTCCTTGAGGAACTGAAGAAGATTGATCGTTGAGCGTGGGTTGAGTATGACTGGATGACGGAGCATTTTGACTAAGGGAGATGGAGACGGAAGGCCGATTTGTAGGTTGAGGTACGTCATTAGCAGCAGCATCAGGACCAATGACTTGTGGTTCTGGCTCGACTATCTGTTGAGGTTCAAAATACTCATCATACATTGGATCAAATAACTTCTTCAAGTCCTCACTAGTGGGTGGCACATAAGGAGCAGCAGTAGTGGAAGACTGTACAAGTCCTGAACTGATTGGTCTAGGAGTCAAAAGATTAGATGCGGGTCCAGAACTGAAGTGTTCAGGAGCCGTATGNCGTTGAGCGTGGGTTGAGTATGACTGGATGACGGAGCATTTTGACCAAGGGAGATGGAGACGGAAGGCCCATTTGTAGGTTGAGGTGCGCCATTAGCAGCAGCATCAAGACCAATGACTTGTGGTTCTGGCTCGACTATCTGTTGAGGTTCAAAATACACATCATACATTGGATCGAATAACTTCTTCAAGTCCTCACTAGTGGGTGGCACATAAGGAGCAGCAGTAGTGGAAGACTGTACAAGTCCTGAACTGATTGGTCCAGGAGTCAAAAGATTAGATGCGGGTCCAGAACTGAAGTGTTCAGGAGCCGTATGCTCAGACAGCTCATCAAACGTGACATGAATGGTTTCCATGATTTGTCGGGTTCTTTTGTTGTAGATTCGATAACCCTTCTTATTTGGTGCGTAACCAACAAAAATTCCAATATCAGCTTTTGCCTTCAGCTTTCCTAAGTCTTCACTATCGTTAGTTGGGTAGCATAATGCACCAAACACTAGAAGAAATGATAGATCAGGTTTTCTGTCGTGCACTAGCTCATAGGGGGTTATGCCGTGAAGAGGATGTATTAGATATCGGTTTTGGGTGTAGCAAGCAGTCGCAATTGCCTCACCCCAGAGAAACATAGGAGCTTTAGAGAATATCAGCATGGTTCGAGCAGCCTCTACAAGGGTACGGTTTCGTCTTTCAACGACTCCATTCTGCTGAGGTGTTCGAGGTATACTCCTTTGATGACTAATTCCAAGGTTTTCATAAAATTGAGTAAGTTGCTGGTTAACAAACTCAGTTCCATTGTCTGTGCGGACGAATCTGACAGTTTTATTGAGTCCGACTTGCAGCTGCTTGATGAGTTTAATGATGATCTCTGGTGTCTCATCCTTGGATCTGAGAAACTTTACCCATGTAAACCGAGAGTAGTCGTCAACGATCACTAACACATATCTCTTTCCAAAGATGTTTTGTACTCTCATTGGTCCACACAGATCCATGTGAAGGGTATGAAGAACTTCCATAATGGTGTTGATTGATTTGGGTTTGTGTGTTTGTTTCTTGCTTTTACCTAGCTGACAAGCAGAACAAAGATGATCCTTTTCATATTTCAGCCGGGGCATGCCTCGAACAAGATCTTTATGAGTGAGCTCATTGATGGTACCGAAGTTCAAGTGATTCAAACGATGATGCCACAGCCATGACTTGTTCTTGGATGCCTTGTATAGTAAGCAAATAGGTGATGACCGCATCATGTCTTCAATGGATATAGTGTAGAGGTTTGTGCCACGACTACCTTTCAGAAGATCCACACCATCCAAATTTCTAACAAAGCAAGTATGTTTTCTGAAGGCTACTTCAAGATCGGAGTCACAAAATTGACCAACGGAGAACAGATTGTGCCCAAGCCCTTCTACATAGTATACTCTAGAAATCACGCTGTCACCAAACACATAATCGCCATAACCCATTATAGCACCAAAATGATCATTCCCGAATCTAACAGTCTCGATAAACTTTTTCACGAAATTTCTGAGCCGTGAGCGATCCCCAGTCATATGTTTTAAGCAGCCTGAGTCCAAATACCAAAGGACGATTTGTACGACCTGCATTTGAAACCAGACTGATATGGATAATTGAAAAACGTGGACCCCCAAACACAAGTGGGATCCAATTGGTTAGCACAAGCATATTTACTTAATACAGAAGTGGATAGTTCAGTGGAATCATTAGACATATCTTTACTTGTGGATGCACTGGACCTATGGTTATCGCATTGTGTCACTAGAGGAAAAGTCCTACCAGTTGCCTTCCATACCCTAACCTTTGAAACCCTAAAATTGGGCAGTTTAGTTAATGGGCATTGACTTCCTAAAGTGAACTTTCTTCCAGTGGGTCTCCAATGATAACCAACAGTAGAGAACTTCCTTCCTGTTGCTTTCCAAACACGGTTTTCTAGTTTATGATTCAAAGCATTATTAACCCGGAGTAATTTAGAAGCATTCAAAAATGTCTTAACACACTCATCATGATTGCCAGAAATTAAACAGTCATTACAGATCTACCAAGTAGCATCAGAATTCGAATTAAATACAGTACGCCTAGAGCTAATACTAGAATCAACACGATTCATATCATTCAGATCAGTCTTATTGTTCCTAAGGTGGTCTTCTAATTTCTTCCCTTGAGCACTCTTAGCAGGCGAAGTCCTATCATTCCTTGTATTGTAACTAGGCTTTGAACCGCTAGCTTTAGTGTCAATGTTTACTCCTGTAGAATTAATGACGGGAACATTAGATCGTTGTACTGCTATTTGATTTCGGGTAAGTGGTGTGTTAAGTTCAGATGATGTCAAAGGCACATTAAAGGCAACATGCTTGTTCTTATCCTTAGCGAACGGTTCATTAAGCTTATCACGCATGCTAACAGCTTTGGGACATGTACCAATGACATAATCTAAGAGTTCATATGATCTATTGGTGAGGTAGTAAACGTCAAGAATGGTATCATCAGCAGGTCTCACCATTCTAATCTCTTCAATGGTCTCACAAAGCATGTCAAGGCAATCCTTAAGATGCCTAAGGTACTCACTATGGACAAACGCATTATTCCTAAGGGGAAGCGGAATATTTACGGCATCACATGCATAACTTTTAGATTTACAGACCTTGGAGATAATGTTGTCACATGCAGCGACAGGCGTTTTCCCTTTCACCTGAATCTTTAGATTCTCAATTTCTTTTAACAAAGATGTTATTTTTTCATTGGTTTTATCACGTGTAATCTTAATCGAATCATGTAACTCTTTGTAATGTTGTTTAACCTTTGAGTTTTCAGCTTAAAAACAATCATTTTCATATTTGAGATGGTTGATGATGTTTTGAAGTTGAAAATTTTGAGAATCTAAAGACGGAGGTTTCCGGGATTCAATCACATCACTCTTATTAGACTTTAATTGCGCAATTTGAGCCCTCAACTTTTGAATCGTGTTGGTGTGAGCTTGAATTTTTAATTGCATATTGAGATTATTAACTTCTAATTTCGAAAAATTCCTGACCATGTTATCATGATCATCGTTTTGAATTTTTTCTTGCAATCTTAAATCCTCCCCCTCAAGCTCAATAATACGATTCTGAAGAACGTTTAATGCAACAGACATTTCATGAAATTGTCAAGCAGTTAATGAGGAATTAGTGGCAGTATAAAACACATCTTGAGCAATGCATTTAACAATCAAAGTATCATTCATGATGAGTGTATTCTTCCTCGCAATTTCACTATGTTGAAGGTCTATAGCAGTTTGTTTTCCCTCAAGTTCCAGATTTTTAAACACATCTTTCATTTCTTTTATCTCAGATCTAAGAGACATTTGCATGCCTTCAAAATGTCCTTTGATTTGTTTAAAAAACGGAATGATTTCTGTTAGGTAACATTCTTTCGTTAGCTCAAAACCCCTTTCACCCTCAGTAATTCCCGTTGGTGTAATTCTTTTTTTACATGTTTTGTCAAAATCAGCAAACACTTGATAAAGAACGTAGATGCTAATAAGAGTTTTACCTTGTGTGGGAAGAGCTAACTGAACTAGGTGCATCGGTGTATTGGGAGGATACACCGTTGGGGTAGCAACCTTAAGAGGAGTTGTGGCCTTAAGTTTTTCGACATTCATTTTCTCAACATCTAGAGGCCAAAAAATCTGTTCTGGTGTTAACCTAGTTTGGGGCACAAAAACGGTCAATCGATTCTGTTCATAGTAATCATGTGGTTTGATGTTGACACGTTTTTTTTAATACACTTGGGATCCTTCATTTTATTCTCTAATCTTTCTCTATTGACTGATTCTGTCTCATTAATCTCCTTAGTATTAGGCACATCAGGGGGCATGATTAGGCGTAAGCATCACATTAGCATCATATAATGCTGGTTGAGAGGCCCTAACGCTCCTAAGGAAATTAATTTTGGGCACTCCTACATCCTTCTTGCTATGTTCATCACGTAACTTAATGTGCTTATGCATCATTTGAGCAGTTTGAATGGTTTGGCCTTGTGTGTACAACTTATTTTCCAGCTTGTTTTTTAAAGCTTTCAGATTGAAAAAATCATTTAAGAGTTTAGTTTCTTTATTTTGAAAATCGAGTTTTAGTGTGGTTACACTATCCTGAATCTCCTGTTTCTGTTTTAACAGTTTGATTAACTTGATTTTGTAATGATTTTATCTCCATTCTTAACTCTTCTTCCTTTAAGTTTCTTTCGGTAATGTATGTACACATTTGCTAATTTATTTTCTGCTCACGTTCGGTTAACTCAAATCTTGCACGTTGTTGATACATATTCACCTGATCTTTAAGAATATTAATCCTAGTGGTCAAGGTATCATCAGGTACAACAGCAGTGCAATCATCCAATTCACACACATTATTATCAACAGAGGATTCATCACTTGGTACAACAGACTCGACGTTGTGTCTTACATATTGTTCATATGGGATAACATTGCTATTTCCCATATCAGCAATATTTAATTCCACAAAGTTCGTTTGTTGTACTTTGTTATGAATTCTTTGTTCATGCATCACATTATTATCACATACAACAGAAGATGCTCGATTAGGTACATCAGATTCTTTGTTGCGATCCACATGTTGTTGACTTGAGGAAACATTACTGTTTTCCAAATTAACATCATCTGGCATGACAACATTAGTTTGATGTACTTCATTGAGAATCTTAGGTACATCACATGTCTTGTATGTGTCATATAATTTTAGTACCTCAGATATGATGGATGAATTAGGGGAACCAGATTGTTGCGGTGATGTGACAACAGATGATAGATTGGCCATGAAGATAGTCGGTGCAATGGGCTCATCATCAACATTAGAATCAAAAGCATCACAATCTTCTGCCTGGAAGATGTTTAGGTCGTTGAGAGCTAGATCATGAACTGGTTGATCATCCACATCGGCATCAAATGAATTCCCTTCATCACCCGCAAGAAACAGTAGTTGCTCCTCATCCAAGAAAACTCCATTCTCTTGTGCTTGCATCAATAACATCTTATCCTTGAAGTAGTCAGAATTCTGAGGACGTTTTGGTAGAGTGCAGTTCCTTGCAATATGACCTAACCCACCACAGTTGTAGCACTTAGGTTGTCTTCACTGCCCTTGATTGGCATTCCCCATCCTATTCTGAGCATTTCCCCGGACATTTTGCCTTCCTTGAACCACAACACACCCATCTTCCACGACAGAAAGATTACGTGGGTTAGATGAAGTTCTGAGTTGGTTGTTGGTTTGTGGAAGTGCACTCCTGAAATGTTGAACCAACAGTGAGACTTGGTTGGAGAGATTATCAATCCTTTTGTCAATGTGAGAGTTCCCAGAGTCTTGTTGATTATTCTTGACATTTGATGATTACATGGATGATTGGCCAAGGGCAGACTGATTATGTGTTGTTTGTGCAGTAGGGTGACTGATTGAATCAATTGAGGATTGGTTGAATCCCTGAACACTGGAGATGAGAGCGAGAGAGTCATTTGAGGGATTGAACTTTTCTCTCAGCTGACGATCATACATAGCATGCTTCTCATGTTGTTGCAGGTAAGCATAGAGTTGTTCATAGTTGGTGTTTCTGAGTCCTTTGTTTAGCTTCACAGCTGTGACAAACCGATCCCATTGTGGTGACATGTTGTTAACAAACTTTGAGTTGAGTTGGATGTTGGGCATTGTCATTCTGATCATTCTCATGTCATTCACAAGCTTGTGGAATCTGACATAGTAGTCAGTGATGTTTTCACCGGGATTCATCTTGAAGTGCTCGAATTCATCATACAACTGAGACTCACGATCTTCTTTAGTAAGTTCTGAACCAGCAAGCAGCATTTTGACATTGTCCCAAACGGCTTTGGCCTCAGTGTTGAAGTTAATGAGCTTGTAGATGTCCTTGGGTAACCCTTGTATCACAATGTTGGAAGCTCGGATATCAGCATCATAGCGTTTCTTTTCAGCTTTGTTAAGATCATTGTAAGTACGAGGTCTGTCAATTCCAAAGGTGACTGTTCCATCTTCACTAGTTGAGATAACATCTCTGGTAGTACCCATTTGAAATGGTCCTTCGTCAATCGATCTCAGAATGTTCTCCCCATTTTCCTTGCCTTGACAATACAAACGTATTCTTTGGGACCATGACTTATAGTCTGTTCTGTCGAGCATAGGAGGTCGAGTATCGGACCCAGCAGCTTGGATGTCATCAATTGAAACCGTAGTTGTCATGGTGTAGTCTTAAACGGGATTTTACAACTCGAGACTTAAACCGAGAAATCTATTCTTTCCCGGGATTTTACTAAAGTCACTAGAGAAAACCAAAAGACGTAGTAGGCGAAATAGACTTAGAATGAGAGCTTAAATAAGTCACAATTTGTGCTGAGAATCAAGTCGAGACAAGTCAAGTAACAATATATTCGATTGTGATAAGTCAAGCCGTAAGAATTAACTCACAACGTCAAATCACACTCAAATTAATCGAAATGACTTAAGTTACAACGATTCCCGGAACACAAGTAGCCAACAAATCAAGGTAATCTCAAACTGAGCAAATCGCTAAAACCACCACAAGTCCAAAAGTTAATCATTGAAGAGGAAACTAATCGATATCCAAAGATAATTGCAGGCCCAAAGTAATCGCTGACATAGAGTTAATCGCTGACCCAAAGTAATCGCTGACCCAAAGCTAATCGCTGAAAGAGGTAACCGCTAAAAAGCTAATCGCTGAATTTAGTTAAACGCTAATCTGGACTTAATCGCTGGTGAGAGATAATCGCCGAACAGATCAAATCGCTAAACACAGCTAATCGCTAGAAAGCTAATCGCTGGTGTTTAGTTAATCGCTAACCACAAGAAGACAGACAGTACTAATCGCTATTCAGATAAATCCAAACCAGTCGCTATCTAGCGATTTGTCTGGTTGTCCAAATATAGTAAACCCACTTAATCTCTAACACTTAATCGCAATTCGGTCGTACTTAATCGCTACCAAGAACACCAAAACAGTCGACTTAATCGCTAATAAGAAAACCACCCAAAATCCTTCACACCACCAAACCAATGAAAGATATGACTATTCCAACTCAAGAACTATGTAATCAAAACACTACTAAACACGAAAGTACAACCATAACACATCATATTATACTACAAAGATCAAACCAAGGTGTTTTTCAAGAGAAACTATTCTAACTAACCAAAAACCACAAAAACCAAACTAAATCCGAGAATCCAAGGCCCTAAGATGAAACCATGGCTCTTGATACCAATTGTAGGATACTCATACATATAACATGGTTGGTTCTTGAGGTTAATGGATCGAATGGTACAAGAAAACTAGAGAGAGAAAGATAAGAAGTGGGAGCCTTTTTAGAGAGAGAAAGAACAAGAGAAATATGTATTACTAATGAAAGGTCCAACCTTCTCCCTTGGTGGGAGAAGGTATTTATACTTACAAGCGGATGAATGCCTCTACTAGGCTGTGGAGCGGGCTGACAGTGGGTAAAAGACCCGACCCGACACCACGAATACTAACTAAGACTATACTACTTTATAACTAATACATTAAATACTACGAGCTACATGATGCTTAACAATACTTGGGGTGACCGAATCTTCAATCAGAAAAACGTATTCCTAACACTACGGCGTAACCTTGAGTTGTGGTTACACCGTAACTAGGGTAATCCTTGGACGATCTTATCCATTAGTGATAGTTACGGCGTAACTCATATGGATAGTTACGCCGTAATCTTTGGCGGCAAAAATTACGTCGTAATCTTCATGTATGGCTACGCCGTAATCTTTGTAGGGTTTACCTTTACGTTGTAATCTTCTTGCTTAGTTATGTCATAATCTCATCAATAACTTGAACCCCATTATGTGTACCATTTATGCCGTAACCTCATGTGCTTGTTACGGTATAACCTTCTTTGTCTCGAAATTCTTTAAGTCTTCAAATATTTAACCCGTAAGAACCTTGCTAAGACCAAAACTTTAAAAAGCGACTTTTAAACACAATTTTGAAAACAAGAACACATCGAGATCATCTTGAGTCTCTGATACCACATGTGCGTCTCCACAAATGATATCAAATCCCACAAGACAATATAGAGTTTTAGAGAGAGAGAGAGAGAGAGAGAGAGAGAGAGAGAGAGAGAAAGAGAGAAAGAGAGAGAGAGAGAGAGAGAGAGAGAGAGAGAGAGAGAGAGAAGGTGAACTTCGCTAAACCAAAATGAATCCATACCTCCTACACAAGTGTAGGAGGCTATTTATACAAGAAATATGGCAAGGTTATGGCCAGTCGGGTTAGTCGGGCCATTTGGTTGGGCCCTTAATGGGCTTACATATTACAACATTAATTACATAATCTATTACATGACATAGACCTAATAATAGACACTTCTAGATTCCTAACACTTATGTAGATCAACAACTAGTCCAAAATGATGACAGGAAGGTGGTCAATCTTTTTATGTATCATCATCAAGTACAGATCTTCGATGTCATTCAAGTTCAGATTCTTGTAATCTGCTTCAGTAAATGTATATATCTTATAATCATTTCTTAACACTTCGATCCTTCCAAAAAAATCATACCCATCAACATTATCGTACTCGATGTTCAGATGCTCTTTGACCTTGTGTTAGAGTATACATTACCTCTTGATGTCAAACATCTTTGTCTGGCTTTGTAGAAGCTTCTTCTAGTTTCTGGCCAATGTTGTATTCCATAAACAACTTCATCATTGTCGTTCTTGATAGTCTTGATCATGAAATTGTTACACTTTTCTTCAAAGTCGGTTTGTTCATATGTTACCATTTGTTCCAAAGATTTTGATAAAGAGATCTCTAGCCAGTCTTTTCTTTTTAGAGAACTACTCAATCAAGTCGGCGGATCCCCTCTTATCAAAATACTGAAAGCGAGAGTGAAGCATGTGGTTTGTTTACATTCTAACTATTCTTCCATAGTTAAGAGAGTCAAGACGATCTTCCTTTTCTTTTGCCCTAAGCCCCAGTCATCTGTGGATCCTTTTCATAGCTGTTGCATGGATTCGGGTGATAAATAAAGCATACTTCTTGGCTTCACAACCTGGTAAGTTGGAGATATATAAATCGAGTTTGTTTTTTTACTTGAAGCCACCAAGAAAGATACACTTGAAGAGGAGATAAAAGTGCATTCACACACATGAATTTTAAATCATAAAAGGATCGTGAAACCTAATTGGATTGAGCAGTTAGACAATCATGTAAATTCTTGTATGAACTCTTTCTATCTTGGATTATTCTAGCAACTTGGTAGGTTTTTTTTAATGAATTGTTGTTAAAAAAAAGTAATCTTTCTGGTCGACTAATGATGCTACTCAACAAGTGGAGCCGACTCCACTTGCATCTCCACTCACCATGGATGATGATGGAAGTTATCTTCCTAAAGGTGATGGTGTCCATGTTTTTTAAAGGTCTGGAAAACCGAGTTTATCGTCATGGGGGGGGGGGGGGGAAAGATACTAATGAATCAGGTTCCTAGCTCTAATTTCACTAATCAACAATGTGGCTAATAAGTGTAACACAGCTGGTACTTTTCCCTAAAACCCATTTCTAGCCAACTTCTATTTTTAGAGGCCTCGAAATGTTTTAAAACTTTAAATGCATGTTAAAATTGGATTGAGGAGCGTGAGATATATAGGAACGAGAATTTATGTCTTGATTTACTCCAGCACAACCTAAGAAGAGCTCGCATTTGTTTCATTTTGCCCAAATTATGTTAATTAATTTTGAGTTTGAGAAAAACTCTGAAGTTTATGGGCTTGATGGTGTCCGTTTGTACCCCTTTCACCCTCAGTAATTCCCGTTGGTGTAATTCTTTTTTTACATGTTTTGTCAAAATCAACAAACACTTGATAAAGAACGTAGATGCTAATAAGAGTTTTACCTTGTGTGGGAAGAGCTAACTGAACTAGGTGCATCGGTGTATTGGGGGGATACACCGTTGGGGTAGCAACCTTAAGAGGAGTTGTGGCCTTAAGTTTTTCGGCATTCATTTTCTCAACATCTAGAGGCCAAAAAATCTGTTCTGGTGTTAACCTAGTTTGGGGCACAAAAACGGTCAATCGATTCTGTTCATAGTAATCATGTGGTTTGATGTTGACACGTTTTTTTAATACACTTGGGATCCTTCATTTTATTCTCTAATCTTTCTCTATTGACTGATTCTGTCTCATTAATCTCCTCAGTATTAGGCACATCAGGGGGCATGATTAGGCGTAAGCATCACATTAGCATCATATAATGCTGGTTGAGAGGCCCTAACGCTCCTAAGGAAATTAATTTTGGGCACTCCTACATCCTTCTTGCTATGTTCAAAACGTAACTTAATGTGCTTATGCATCATTTGATCAGTTTGAATGGTTTGGCCTTGTGTGTACAACTTATTTTCTAGCTTGTTTTTTAAAGCTTTCAGATTGGAAAAATCATTTAAGAGTTTAGTTTCTTTATTTTGAAAATCGAGTTTTAGTGTGGTTACACTATCCTGAATCTCCTGTTTCTGTTTAACAGTTTGATTAACTTGATTTTGTAATGATTTTATCTCCATTCTTAACTCTTCTTCCTTTAAGTTTCTTTCGGTAATGTATGTACACATTTGCTAATTCATTTTCTGCTCACGTTCGGTTAACTCAAATCTTGCACGTTGTTGATACATATTCACCTGATCTTTAAGAATATTAATCCTAGTGGT
>LBNU01013943.1:10193-39465 GCA_014162995.1 Artemisia annua | reverse complement strand
AGAGCTGGCAAATCGTGTCTTAACAGGTCTTAACAGGTTCGGAGCGCGCGAATAACATAAGTTTCAAACATGAAAACGACTCGTTTAACACTTGGCTTTGGTGGTTTGAGTATGACAGATAAGCGTTTTATGTATCAAATAAGTTAAATATTGAACCCTAGAATACTAAAAACAATTATTTTAAAAAATAAAAAAATTGCATAGTACATTTTTTCCCTTAACATGTCTTAACAGGTACCCAATTTGCCAGCTCTAATTGTACTTAAAAGTTTTTGGTTAATATATTTACCAGAGTGCATGATTACTCCCCTTTACCCAAAAAAAAATTATATAAAATAAAGTATAAACCATAGCACCAATTAAACATGTGATATTAATAAGAATCTTACTAAGGAATTGCATTACTTTTGACGATGCTATAGCATTATTACACGTTTAGATTGTTAATAGAAGTAGGATCAGTTTACGACGCTCGTAGACTGATTGGATCTTGAATCCATTCTTTGCTCTGATTTTACCTTGTGATGTTATTTTTCCTCTAGTTTCCTACCAGAGATTCAATAAAATCATGCCATTCAAATAAAATTTTGGGACCAAATGAGCAACAAGAGGGCTATATTAAGTAAGTATATAGTCACTTCAAAATGTTAATTACAGCAACGAACTGCAAGCATAATTAGGACCAGGGGTAGCTCAAGGGTAAAGCTACTAAAGCCAGGGGCGGATCTATTAAGAGACCGGGAAGGGTCCCGGCCCCTAGGCCTAAGCCCGTTAGTGTATTTTTTTTCACGATTTCATGTGTTATTTCGGAAAAAAAATTGTTTCGGCCCTCCCAAAAAAATTTTTCTAGCTCCGCCACTAACTAAAGTCATCGCTTTAGGCCCCCGAATTTTTAAGGCCCCCGATTTTTTAAAGCACCATCATGCATAAAGTTGTTACATCTATTCTTTAGCATTGCCTTTAGGGCCCCGACATTTTTTAAGCCCCATAATTTTCTAAAATACATTATGCAATTTAGGTGAAGCCGCAACTACATTTATATGTGTTCTTTAGACTTAAAGTTTATTAGATACTAAGTCCATCATTTTAATTTTCTAAAAACGATCAAGATTGTCTCTTGGGGCAATGGAAAACAATGAGTTAAGCTCATTTTAGTAATTTTAGGCTCCTGTTTACTAAAATACCTGATGCAAGTTAGATATCTATAGTTTTATCTTTATTCCTTAGACATACGAAGAATCACACACCAAGTTCATCATTCTAGTTTCATAAAATGGACCAATATCATCTTTTAATGTAATGGGAAATAAAATGAAGTAAGCTCATTTTTGTAAGCCAATTCTTAAAGACCAGAATAATAGACAGAGTTGTAAATGAACTAAAAGCTCAACGATCTTTTTTTGAACTATTCTTATGCTCTTTTGATCATGTATTTTTTGTACTTTTTGTTTAATGTGTTAATAAATGAATACAAAGAATTTTTTTTATACAATGATTACGAGCATAATATTTCTTTCTCTTAATTGTTTTAAGTATTCATGTTGGGTTTGTTTGATAGAATGTTCACGAAAGAACACATACAACGCGCATCTGTTGGTTCAATTTTGTCGTCTTAGCCCTACTTCTAGAGCACCAAAAGAATGACGTTTGGTTTCCCTATTTGTTATTTGTCTTTCAGTCATCAACTGGCTCTTAATCTACTAAGCATTCTTAGTTTTTCTAGATAGACATTAATATAGACAATTTACTAAAATCATAGCAAATAATCGAAAGGCCGCGTTTTAAAACTTTGCTTTAGGCCTCCGTAAGGATTGAGCCGCCCTTGATTAGGACCACGAATCCAACTGGCCGGTCTACGTGCATGGGAGGTATTTTCGTGTTTCTATCAACAATCTAAGAGAAATAAAGATTTTGTTTTCCTCACACAATGTGTCTTTAGGAGGCACCTTCAACTCGAAACGATCCAATGCAAATAGTGTTCTAAGCATTAAATTAACCAATTGATTTGCTTGTGAAATGGTAAAGGTGCCATTTCAGTCAACAGTTTACATGTCAGATTGGTTCAAGATTGATTATTTGAAATCTTAAACCAATGCAAAGGAGGCTGCAGGACCACATAAACAAGGTTAATTACGTTTAATTAGTATGTGTGGTATAAAGAAGGAAAATGATAAAGCTTCTTTGAATCTTTGTCGCTAATAATTAAACAAAAGCAAGAGAGCAATATATAGAACTCAAAAAGATCAAACTTTCACATTAATCGAGAAATTCTTACATGATCTATTTGTACTTAAAAACATGCTAGACCATACACAGTTAAACCAAATAAACCAAACCACTTCATAGTTTTCCGAGCCATACCGAACTAGCCATCATGCAGCCATTTTTTCTTTCCACCTCTCACTTGGTTTTCAAGTGGATATACACATACTTGTGTGGTACGAAGTAATTATATAAATATATTAAAAATAAAAATAAAAAAAGATAAAAAGAAGTCGTGAAATGAATCCTATTATTGTCGTATTTGTTATTGTTAATTTAGTTGATAAGTATTAATATTACTTTATTAGAGGAGTTTTATTAGATAGTGTTTATGAATCAGAGTTTTATGATGTAATCTTGTTTAAAAAATCTATAAATAGATTATTAGGGTTGTAATTTACTCAATGCTGAATTATATGAATGGATTAGTGGATTTAATATCATTACTGAGAGAGCTATTCGATCTCTTGAACATCTATTACTCTATCTTTGTTCTTTATTAATAGTTTATATTTCATTTCGATTCGGTTCATATCATACTGGTATAAGAGATGTTTGATATGAAAAAAAAANACCATACACAGTTAAACCAAATAAACCAAACCACTTCATAGTTTTCCGAGCCATACCGAACTAGCCATCATGCAGCCATTTTTTCTTTCCACCTCTCACTTGGTTTTCAAGTGGATATACACATACTTGTGTGGTACGAAGTAATTATATAAATATATTAAAAATAAAAATAAAAAAAGATAAAAAGAAGTCGTGAAATGAATCCTATTATTGTCGTATTTGTTATTGTTAATTTAGTTGATAAGTATTAATATTACTTTATTAGAGGAGTTTTATTAGATAGTGTTTATGAATCAGAGTTTTATGATGTAATCTTGTTTAAAAAATGGGTTATTTCTCCATATAGGTAACGAACTTTGAAAAATTTTCTATGTTAGGTATTAAACTCTCGAAAATATTAAGTTAGGTAACAAAACTGTGTTAAACCGTCAAAGTTAGGTAATATGACCGGGAATGTTTTTGGGCCCACATGTGACGTCATCATTAACGGTACAACAAACCAAACAAGAGAATGCGTTCAAAGAGTAATCGATTCCATTTTTCTTCGATTTATAACTCTTTTTGTTTTCATCCTCATAAAATTTCTCAAATGCCCGTAGGATACTGACTTCGAGTCTGCTTACGATTGACTCTGCTTTTGATTCATTTTGCTATGCGTTTAGAATCAAGTTTGACCCTTGTCGAAATCTGAAGTTATTCAAACATAACTAATGTTCACTAACAAAGTGAAGGTCAAGAACTTTTTTGCTCGTAGTTTAAAGTAATTTCAACTTATACCAAAACCAGGACGACTTCAATATTTAACCGTCTCTAAAACTGGTAACCAGTCAACCATTTGATTAGAACAATATGTAGGTAGTAACTAAACTACTAGATAACAATATTACCCAACCAAGTTAATCGATGATCTTTGATATGTATATATTTCACTTATCTCATCACTCTTAAGCTGCATCTTAATTTGATATAGCCACATAGTTCACAGGAGCCACGGGCCTCATATCCCTCTTCCCATCTTTACTCACCGACCTCCGTTTTGATTAATAGACAGACGTCTATTAAGACCACCATTTGAGCCCATATTTCCACGTGGATATGGAATGGCTGCTGGTGGTGACGACGTGAGTGGTGGTAATGGTGGGATGGTGGCTGGCCGGCAATGGGTGGTGGCGAGAGTGGTTGTTTGGATGAGGCAATGCTGGTTTATGGAGGTGGTTGAATTATTGTTTATGTGAGAGAGAGTGAATTGTGTGAGAGATAGTGAATTTGGTTACAGTGAGAGGAATTTGTGTGAGAGATAGTGAATTATTTTATTGATGTGTATAGAATGGTACAATGGTAACCTGTTGCACCGGTTACCGGTTGCAAAAATACCACATATTACCTAACTTTGACGGTTTCACAAAGTTTTGTTACCTAACTTAATATTTTCGAGAGTTAAATACTTAACATAGAAAAATTTTCAAAGTTCGTTACCTATATGGAGAAATAACCCTTAAAAAATCTATAAATAGATTATTAGGGTTGTAATTTACTCAATGCTGAATTATATGAATGGATTAGTGGATTTAATATCATTACTGAGAGAGCTATTCGATCTCTCGAACATCTATTACTCTATCTTTGTTCTTTATTAATAGTTTATATTTCATTTCGATTCGGTTCATATCATATTGGTATAAGAGATGTTTGATATGAAAAAAAAAAGAAAAAGAGATGTTTGCTATGAAAAAAAAAAAAAAAAAAAAAAAAAAAAAAAAAAAGCCACGAGTTATTGTTCATATTAGAAACATTGTTCACGTTGGGATTTAGTGTTCACATCCGCCGGAGTTACTGTTCATCCGTAAAGTAATTTTTAACTCTCGTGATTCAAAAGGAATAGCAGCCAAGAGCTGTGAAGACATGTTAATTGATGTTGCAGAGATGATTAAACAGTTTCAATCTGATTGGAAGAAAGTTTTATGCGGCTCAAATCTCATTTTGAGGAAAGTTTAACAAGGTTCCAGTTTAAAGTAGGGGAGCATATTACACAAGTGCGTCAAGAGTTTAAATCCACAGAGGCTGTAGTAATAAGCAAAGAAGAATCATGAGGGGCAACTTCTTTCATTCGGGATACAACCAAACCAACGATGCCATAAAAATAGGATGAAGGCAAGGCTCTTATGGAAAAAGTGTGCGCTTGCATTGGGCCAAAAAAAAACAAAAAAGAAATATTAAAAGAAATTGTGATAGTGAGATAGGGTCCTTCTTTGGGTTGATAGAACATACCCAATTGCATTGTTATTTAGGTTGAGACACCATCATCGAGGTTTTGCACTTTGGCACATCTGGAGTCTTTGGTTGAATGCATGAAGAGAAGCCAGACAACATCCTCCTCGACATGTCTACCAGGTTTACTATTGGCCGATTTAATTACACTACAAGGGAAATCAAAGACAGACTAGGGACCAGAGAATCAAGATCATTCAAAGCAACACCTAGGGGATGATGTTTTTAGAGGCGGGGGTATTGATATGAATCATATTATTATTCTCAGTATTTATTCTCAGTATTTAGTAGATAAGTATTAATACTGTTTTATTAGGCGAGTCTTATTAGATAATGATTAGAAATTAAAGTTTTATTAGGAATGGAGTTTTGTTTAGAAATCTATAAATAGGGTATTCGGCTTATAATTTACTGGATGCTCAATTATATGAATGAATTAGTGATTTAATATCATTATTGTAAGAGCTTATATGACCTCTCGAACGTCAATTACTCTATCTTTGTTCTTTATTAATCGTTTGTATCTTATTATCGATTCGGTTCATACCAGCTCATTAGTGATATATACATGACAAAAAAACAAGGTTTTATTTTTTTAAAATTATCCTCTCATGAAGGATGGACACTCTTGCAGAAGCTAACAAGGATTTTTATTTTATTTATTTAGCTTTTTATTTTTATTTTTATTTTGATATCCTTGGATTAGTTAGAGAAGTAGAAAATTGATAAATTCGAACTTAGATTTGAATGGATTGTCGATCAGATTCCTTCTGGTATGAACCATATTCGATATATAACACAAAAACGGATTTGAAATGACCCGGAGAACAGTTAATTAAGGGGCTGTAAGCTGTTGCTTGGGTGTATATAACGCTTTATTGGGGGAGGGTGTGTTGTGTGGCTTTTGGTGATCCTTTCAATAAAGCAAAAATCTAAGTTTGCCAGATTCCTTTCTTTTTAGACTGCAAAAATCACTCTTTCATAATACATTTCACTTCTTTTTTCCTATATATTTTTTAGTATCACCCTTCACTTTCGTTTTGGTAATTATTTGTGTGTAGGATTGCTATTAAACTACACACTCTTTTACCTTTTTAACACACGGACGAGATGACCAATTAAGAAGGCACTCAAGATCCAAATATTACCATGTGGTTGTTTTTAATCTCATCATCACTCATCATTAACCTCTTTTTCTTTTCATGATCAACATATTTAGAGATTGACTAAGGTTGAAATATTTGCATGTTTTTAGACTTTTAGTAGAAGAATGCTTTTAAAACTGTAAATGCAACAAATATCTTGTTAGGAAAATGACATAACTCCCTCATTCTTTTTCCAACAATTCCTCCTAAATTATGATTGTGCAATGTGGTAAAATGAATGGAGACGATGATGAAAGAGATTTTATTATTGAAAGAGTCCAAATGTCACCATTTTGATGTTAGGAGGCTGGAAAAGGTACAAGTATTACGAGGATATCACATTGCTCATTTTATTATTTCATAGACGTTACCAACTTATATAAATCTTGATGATGACAAACCCCCGTATACATGCGATTTAATATGACATTGGTATGGACATGAACACAGTTCTTTGTCATATTCAATGCATGGGAAACGATTTGTATGCATAGATGTAGTTTCCCCTTGAGCACTTATATCGGATTGTTTCATGACCTGAATTTAACCATAATTATCACAACAAACATTTACCAAAACCACTTCTACTGTTCATCTACGGTAAAAGTTATAAACTATTAAAAACACCCCCTTCAATGTACCAATAATACAAAATCACCCCTTTATGTTCTCCAAATTAAATAATAAAAATTATGAGATTCAATTTCGTTAGAAACATGTGAGATTCAATTTTTAGGTTATCCGGGGATCAGGACGAGTTTTTGATTCAAATGTACGCGGCTTAATAGGGGAATCCGCGTGACCATTACCGAAACTCTAGCTCCATGAGGACCATCAAGATGTCTTTCTCGTGAGATTTGAACCTAAGACTTGTTGTAAACACATATTGGTGGTGGTTAGACCTAGAACATTGCTCTATCACTTTACAGAAAAAAAACAATGTCCATGATAATAAGTTAAAGATAAAGAACAAGAATAATATTTGACAAAGATTTGGTTGGAATAAGTGACCTATTTAAATACCAAGCAAGTATTCTTGTTTCTTGTTACGTATGGAGCCTGAAGACGTAGACAGTCACTTCACCAAAAAAAGTCTTGTAGGGTTTCAACAGTTTTCTTGAAGAATATGCTCAACTAAAATCACATTTTCGCAGTTCACAAATATAAATTGAATAAGCCAACTCAGGCACCGAACATCATTTGGATTTTGTCAAAATGCACCAGTAGATATTGTTATATGTAGATATTAACTAAAATCTGAAGGCAACGTTACCAGTAATGATGTGTATAAATGCTCAAAGCATAAAATGAACGTATAGTAGGAGGATACATTTGAATTCAAAGAACATGTTCAGAAGAGTAATGTATAGTAGATGGAAATATAAGTTGATCATCATCATTAGTAATATAGAATAATCAACATAGATGCGCACACTTACACACATGAAACACTTCTTAAGTACAAGGAAACTCTCATACACATTAATAGAATTAACCAACACCATATAGTACTATCACATTAAACTTAACATAAAGTATACCTACCACTGATCCTGCAGCTCTTCAGCAATCAAGCGCTGAGACGTGGAATCTTGATTAATCGACCAAATTACATTCAATCTACGAATTAGCTAGAGTTTGAAAATCCGTGTTAAATCACTTTGATAACATGCATTCCCCCAACCCAAGATTATAGGAAATTTGTAGTTGGAGTAGCAGTGCTCACACTAGGGAATTCTGCCCATGAATTTCCAGCCCACGCTTGTTGATTAGTACTCCCCAACATACCCAAAAATTGTCTTGATAAGTTTAAGCCTCGATTGTCTTCTGCCTTCACTGGAGGATCAATCTGAGGGTTATCGATTCCAGAATTCTTTGATCTCATGTCTCCTCCAACCATCGAAGACGCTTGTGCTTCAGTTACTCCTTGGCTTTGATAGTTAAATAGATTAGTATTATTGTTTGGTACTTCAAATCCTGGCAAGAAAGGAAGTCTCCAATTTTCACCACCACCAATTGATAAAATATTGTTGAAATTGTTTCCGTTTGAGCTACCACTTCCGATTTGAAAACTTCCAATTTCACTTTGGGGCTGAAATCCAGCAATACTTGAGCTAAGATTTCCACCAACACCTCCATATTGGCTAAGAGAACTCATGAAGGGTAATTGAAGTGAAGATGGATGTGGAATTTGTGTACTTGTCATATTATCAGAGTTACTCCTTGGAGGACTTACACTTAGTGATTTATTGGGCCCCGGTTGGCTTGGGGATTTTGAACTCCTACCTTTGCTGCTTCGTTTGTTTCTCCTGCAACCTCCACCAACTGGAACATTTCTTAAAGCCCCTCCTCTAGTCCAATAACGCCTACACGTCTTGCAAAAGTGCCGAGGTTGTGTAAGGCTATAGTTATTGAAGTAGCAAAATTTTGTATTGGTAGAATCACATCTCGGGCAATTTAGCCCTGGCTCGGGCAAGGGTAGTTTAGCTAACCTAGCTCGATCCACCATAGATCCTGGTCTAATCGACCCTTCTCCACCTACACCCCCTCCTCCACCACCAGGCTGCGGAGGCGTTGTTGATGGTGGAAGATTAGGGTTTTCACCAACTCCAACGCCTCCGCCAACACCCCCAGTTCCATGATGGTTTGATTGCTGTAACTAAACAGAAGAATACAAACAAAAGTAAATAAAGGGTCATGGTATATTCAGCAAGAATGAGCATATCATCTTTATTACAAAAAGATTTTGCTTTAATTTTTGATTGGATGAAGAAGTAGTGATTAATTTCAAAAGATCATACCTGATGATGCCAATTGTGGTGATCAAGATATTGTGGAACAGATGAGAAAACCATGATTTAAATTTGAGCTTTAATTCTTTTTATCTTTTAGAAAGGTTTCAAGGGTTTTTTTGGAAATATATGAAGGTGGGGAATCCAAAACAAGAGAATAAAACACTGAGAAAGGAGAAATTAATGGGAGGAAGAAAGATGGTTAATTTTCTTTTTATTTTTATTCAAAACTTATGCTATCTTTCTTTTTGTATTTATTATTAAATTTAGGGTTTTCAAGAGTGAGTGGACGAAGTTTCTTAGCCTTTAAGCTTTCTCAGAGTGACATTATATGACACACAGTTGCATCTTAGTGCTCCGGTAAAAAAGAGACCTCTGACCCCTCCATGCATATGTACATTACATATACATACCATATATCTATATGTGCATGCATGAAAAACATATTTAAAAAAAGAAAGTGTCTGAGAAAAGAAATATATGCACATATACATATGCACGAAAATGCGTGTGAAATATCATTGTTTTCTATGCAATATAAGGTGCCATGATGGTAGTGGGATCAAATCTCTTACGTACTTAAAATATCATAAACTGGAAATGTGCAGGAGGAAGGCCACTAAAGAGTTTCATGATAGCCGAGTAACATAAGAACGTGTTTAAATCCTACAGCATAATTAATTAAGTTATTTCTATAAGGGCATTTGGTACTAAAACTAGGAAAAGGAGTTAGAGAATGATACAAGGGTAGGATAGCGCTACAAAAACAACTCTATCAAGTTAAGAGCAAATATCATACATCATTAAACTACTCTATCAAGCACTGCTCAAAATTCAAATAAGAGAGTGAATGTTAACATCGTCGAAAAAGTAGCTCCATATTCTTATTAAGGAAGAAGTGCTATTTCTCAATCTGGACCAAATGATAGTTTGAACAGTGTCCGATGATATATCTAGGGTGTGTTTGTTAAAAGTAGCAGTGAGCTGTTAGCAGTAGCCACAGCTCACTGTTCACCGCTCATTGCTTCTTAAAAAAGCATTGGAAAAATGAGCATTCCTAAAAATTAGCAAAGCTCACCGATATTTTGCCAAACGACTACTAAAACTCAAATTGCTCATTGCACCGCTCATCCTCCAAAAAGCTCCACACCGCTCCGTACCAAACATACACAAAGGTGGTACTAGATTGACAGGGTTACGCATATATACCGCTTGCCAAAAACCCGTTATTAATAAGTTTAGATGCTAATTAGTTGTATCCAAACACTCGAATTATATTTGCTTCCACATCAAATCACTAAAGAGAGGTACTACTTTGGAAGAAATTAAAACATTTTCTTTACATGGATATATAATTAATAAAAATATGAAGTCGATGTTCCTTGATATCTTACTAGAATCGTGTTGAGTTCACTTTCTGTATAAAGCATTTCGACCCTAGGGATAATTCTAGAAGAGAAACACTTTGTGTCTAGGTTGCACAAAATCTCTATCGGGATAATTCTAGAAGAGAAACACTTTGTGTCTAGGCACCAGATCACAAAGCATGAACAAGAGAGGAATTGTATGTGTGTTTTTCGTATGTCTAAATGAGGCAAATTAATCTGTTTATCAAAACAGTTTCTAGATGACGGTTATGCAGTTGAAGTTGGTTGAAACTAACGTTTATAAATGTTTATCAAATCTGGTAGCGGGACCCCAGCAAGGGGCTCTCTTTGACCCCGCAAGGGCCGCTGCCCCTTGACCCCTGCATTTTTGTCATGGTCGAAAACATATTAGCTCAACGAGTGTGCACTCCACACTTCCCTAACTCGTATCTGAACCAAATATAAAATCTCATTAGCCTCTAGTAAATCGTCATTACCTAAATGGCCGTCAATGACACTAAAATCACGAACAGTTGATACCAATTTGCTTAAGTTGGCTTGGATCTCACTACCTAAATTATCTTGTACAAACACAATGTAAGCCTCTCTTTTCACTAGCGTCATGCTAGTGCATTTTAATGTAATTGTCGTTAAAAAAATTAAGTTAATTATTTACTTAGCATACAAATATACAATATTTCTATTGATTGTTTCTTTGTTAAGTTAATGTAGTTTCATGAGGCCACCATTGATTTTTCAATCAGTATGCTATATGAATTTCAAATAGATGCATTTAGCATTTGATTGTTTAATCTTCTTTGATAGTATTATTATTAAGTTTGTTTAATTATTTAGAGCGAGCACTAATTTTTTCCGTTTCAATATATATTGCTCTACTAAATTCTCGAATTTACTCACTTAAGTTATTAATTCGTGCTACAAATATAACTAAAGGTATGTATTGATGCAGTGGTACAAACGAGGGCTTGGATCATCTACAAAGTCCAGGAATAAGGCGTGTTTGACATAAAATAAGCGAAAAAATTCATCTTAGGTGATGATATCATGATTTTATTCCTCACGTTTTTTGCTACGGCGATTTTATTCCACCTTAGGATTGCAGTTAAGAAATTGAAGGGTTCATCCAAGTTCGCTTTCATTGATCACTTGCATACTCCTATCTAATTCTTTTTATGCCTCCTGGCTAGTTTGTTTATGTAGAGGGAAGTTTACATTTTTGTGATTTAAGATGACAGTTATTTACAAGTTAACTAACTTTTGTGACATACTACTAAAACTAGTACGTCGAATAACGTTTTGCTGATTTTACCCTTTGCACCCATCGTATACCTATTTCTAACTTATCTATTTTTTTAATAGCCTACTACACCCCAACGTTATATAATTGGTCATATCTCCTCGCACGCAACTCCATTATTGCCGGAAGTTGCACCGTCTTCACTGTCGTCTCATTCCAATCAAGCGACACCCGTTTCGTAAGTTTTCCTGCACACCAAATTTAGACCGGAATGACTGTGAGGATGTTGTGATCTAGTTGTGAAGTGAGTGTCACGAGATAAATAAACGGGACCCCGTTCACACTCAACGCTTGCTTTACTGCGACATCCTACAAATCGAAAGCAAATGTTTTAATAAAATGGGTTGTTTTTTTAGTGATTGTGAATATGTTGCAAATTAATGTGAGAGAGAACGCTGATATGATAGTTGCTTTTATATGAACAAACTTAGGGGAAGTGAAAGAAAAAAAATAAAAAATCATCACTAATCCGACGAAAATATTAGAAAACGTAACGATTGCGAATGTGAAATAAAGCTCGTACTTTTTATATTTTAACTAGATTGCGTAACTTGATATTACAATCATCTGCGGAATCTAACCTTAACTTACGATTTCATTTATAAACATGTTTATTATCAAGTCATTCTATCCCATTTACATTTACCAATAAATGCTTCTTTCACAAAAGATTGACAAATTATATCCCATCTTTTCACCATATAACCCATATTGTTCTACTCCTACCTCATGGATCCATCAACGGAAAAAAGGTCATCTATCAACGTTGTGAGGAATTTTTCGTTCTAGTACACCAAGGTCAATGACAGAGTTCAGGGACAACATCTGGTTTCACGAAAGAGTTCTAAGCTCTCATCTAGACCGGATGTTGTCATGTTACGAATGGAATTACTTTCATCGAACCAATTTGCAAAAGTGTGATATGCGAATCCTATTTGTTACGAATCACATTAATGTAGCTATTTATTATTGTAGACCTAAAAGTTGAAGAATACATGGGTTGATCTTATTTATTGCCACAAGGTTGACAAGTAACATTCCTATGCTCTCAACCTTATTTGATGATATATGTCAAACTCCCGTATCGAATAGAAATTGTGGGGCTAATATCAAATATGTGATACTTCTTACACAGTAGAGTGACACAATATTTGACAATAACTTTTCCACTCTTCTTCCGCATCTGACGGCTGGATGACTTTTTACTGAAAAATAAGGAGAAGAAAAATATGAATTACAATTCATACTTAGGACAATAGCATGATGTTTTCTCTCTTCTTTGGCTATGAAGAGGAAGAAAGGAATAAAGTACAACATAAAACCTTCATATTTTATAGAAACTTTGACACCAGTTAATGAAGCAAAATACGAGAAATGGGATATAACACCGAATTCACCGAAGCACGATCCCAAAGTCACCAAAGTTAATGATATTGGATATTCCGTTGTATTTTTTCTAAAAGTGATTGTTTTAAAATTCAGTTTAATATAATAGTGACATTTAACATATTTACGAGTTGATTACGATTGTCATTGCAAATTTCTATACATATTTGTCACGTTTTACATAATCGGAAAACATTAATTGTTACAACGACATAAAGCTATTATAGGGAAATTGCCACACGGCATGGATCTATCATGGGGAACTTGATGAAGCAGACCTGATATGTATAGAAACCATGAAGATATCAAGTCACCAACATAAGTATTCCGAACATGTATTTCACAATTACTTTTTAGTCCCAAAGACACATCTTATTATTACTAGATGAATCATGATTCATTTCAACGCAACTTACTTTTGCTTGTTGTGACAAAATATATGAATCATCCCAAGTGTATTGACAAACTCTAAGTTTGTACTCTCTAGTAGTTACCAAAGCTTCGATTTAAAAACTTTTTGAAGGAACTAACGATTTAACATTTGAGATGAGATTGTTAGTACAACTAGGTTGGGTTAATACAAAATGTTGATTATCCAATAACTATAAATAAGGAAAATGAAATTGTAAATACTTTGTTATTTAATTGTAAATTCTCTCACAACACACAGAGTGGTCTGTCATATCTGTACGTCATATATATTGAATTCGCATTTGGTTCGCAATACAGTCGTAGTTGATCTCACTTTTCTTTTGTTCTTAGAAATGATCTTCGAGATGCAAAGGGATATATTTAGTAACTTAGGGTTAGCTGCAGAAGCTACAAACGTAGTTACATTTAGGCGTTAGACATTCAACAGATAAAACACATTTATTTAATATATTAAAAAAGCATATTATTTTAGTAATCTTGACATTTAATTAAAAAAAATATGACACGAAAAAAAGTCGTAAATAATTTATATATTAGAGTCACTTAGAATGCAAAATTCCTAATCATTTCTATGCTGTTAATATCAAGAGCTCAAAAATCAAGAAACTAGGTTTCAGTATCTTTGAAACCATGAAGTACACCCACTTATTGAACTATTGACTACCCTTTAACGAACTTATGCCATATTTTACAGCGCATAATTTATCTCTCATCTTTTCTTTCCTTTTTCTCCTTTTCTTGATTACTGCAACACAACCCTTTATTCTCGGCATGATTGCATGGTCAAATACAAGCACATATTTGCTTGCATCATACTAAGTTTCTTTACTGAATTACATATCCCATTTGCTTGGACATATATGAGCAGAGTTAACTGCAAATTTAAACATGTAAAGCTAAATTACTTTAACTAATTAATAGAAATATTGGCCTTGGTATTATCGTCTCTCTCAGAAATAGTTACGTTCTAACTCCAACTTCAGAAGGATCCCTATCTGTATGTAATTGTTATACGTACGCCAAAAGACACAATCCGCAAGATAATAATTTGATTGAGGTGTTAGTTGGCCAACTGAATTAGATCAAGTTTTTATTTCAGTTATATGTTTGGAGAGGTTGGTATGCAACCAAATCTTTAACGAGGTTTGACACTGTCCACCAAGCACTCTACTTTAAGTAGGTAACTGAGTAGACTAATAACGAACATGTAAATCGAGTCAAGTTGGCAATACGTACTGTTTTCTGGCTCTGGATTCAAATTCTATTAAGTTAAAGAAACCTTTGATTTAATCTTACAATCTCCAAGAGAATATAACGAAGAAAAGAAACATTTAGGGATAATTATAAGTGCACGTTAAAATGCTTTAAACTATCAAACTTAAAATATGTTTAACAAGGACATTAAGAAGTATGACAATCTAGAGTAAGGATCAAATGAGAAATATAACTAAGATGAGAAGAATGAGAAGAAACCACAACCACAAATATTAGATGCACTTACAAAAATAGATGCATCTCCCTATTATTTCTCCTTCCTTATTTAAAATACATGGCCACAATTGTTTCTCACTCTTCTCATTTCAATAATTCTTCTCACTAGATCCATGCTCTGACAATCTAAACAGAAACATGATATGAGTAAGGCGACTCTGACCATTGGCAAGAGATGAGATATTATGAGAGTTAAGTACTCAAGAAAGAAACGGATTTCACATGTTTATTAATCATTGTTCGCCTAAAAAGATTTTAAAGCGAAATATATGAATGGTTAAATCTTAACTAATCGTTTCGTCCATCAAATATAGGATCAAAGCCCTTGTAACAGTTCAAAGTACCAAAATGCATATAAATGCACATACAAATCTTCCAGTTGTAGTCAATATAAATGCATAATGTTATACTCCGTATTTCTCTTACCACCGAGTATTTGTTTATCAAATAAATATTAACGTATTACTCTTACTAGTTACTACTGCTATTTTATGAAACCATCTAGAAGCTAGAAAGAAGATTTACACCAAATTAGTATAAGCAAAAGAAGGATTCCAGTTCCAATCAATCCAATTTGGATTAAGTTTTTTTTATTCCTAATGAAGAATCCATGAGTGTGATAGAATTTTAACTTCCTCCATTAACATGACTATACGAGGAGGTTTCAAGTCGAAGCACACACTCTATTACTATATCTACCAACTGGCGGTTTGAATAACTGCATCAAAACATATTATATATGGTTTGTAGTTTAGGCTTTTACTTTGAATATACAGTACTTACTACTTAGGCTTCATTTAATTAATAAAGTTAAAGTGATTTGGACCTCTTGACCATGTTGGGTCTAGTTTTTGCCTTCAGACAGCTTCAATTCTTTTGTGACAAGATTTTATTTATATCCATTAGCATACCATCATGAGGGAGGTCCAGGATCAAAAGATCGAATAAAGAGAAGTGGGCATAGATAGAGACATTTTTTATTTCTTCCATCAAAGTTATGATGATATAATTTCAAATGTACAATTGAGGTGGTAATACTTGACTTTGTAGATTTATTAGCATGTATATTTGCTATATTAGAAACGAGTTTTTCCTTACTCTGCGTGTTGCCGCGGGACCTTTACGCCAATGCTAGCAAAGTTTAATACATCTTATATCTTATATATAATATAAACTTAGGTTGTCTTATAAATGCAAAATACCCCTAATAAATGTTTCAAGAGTTGATTATTCCAAATATGCCCTTCAAGTGTGATTTCAACAAATGTAGTTTGTACGGTACAATATGTTTTGCATGAGAAATCGTGCACAAAAGTTTGTACGGTACAACATGTTTCAAGCATCTCTAAACCTCAAAGAATACAAACCAAAAATGTCATGAATGCATAAATTAAACACACCAATTAGTGGTTAGTCTTTTTACCTTCCCGTCCATGAGTTACAAATATTTTATCAACTATATAATGTGTCAAAAATCACACACAACAAACCACAACTTCCTCCACACCGCGTGCACATTGGGCTACAACTTATAATGGTGGTAAAGTAAGCATCATATCGTCTTACTTATTAATCATATTGATTTATATTATTTTATGTAAATTTCACGTGTGTTTTGTGTGTGTAACAATGTAGGACATAAAGATGGTGCTTAGGAGGTTTGGTAGTAACATCATCTTCTCTAATGGTTTAAGAGATCCTACACATCGTTGTCTTATCAATTAAGTGGAACATGCACGAACATTTTTACTTTGATTAACTGTATTTAAGTTACTAACGATCAACTATATCTAATTGTTTTTTGTAGCACGTCAAGAAGCATTAAAGAAAGAGATCGAGAAGTTACAAAAATTGTATCAAGAACAAAACATGCAAAAGGCCAATGAACAACAACGACAACAAAAACAACAACAACAACAACAAGAACAACGTCACGGCCACCGGTGGGATGAATACTTAGCATTCATATTAATAGTACGTTACAAATTAAACATGCAATATTTTACTTCATGTAATACCGATGAACGGGCTAATACTATTGATTCGTTAGCAAGTAAGTTTATTGAAAATAATGTGACGAGCATTCAATTTTTAGTCAATAATTATTACTACACTTTGTTGGTGCATTTTAATATTTTTGCTCTTAATGTAGTTTTTTGTCTTGCGGTGTGTTAATGTCACTTTCTTAATTAAACGTCGTGGAATATTGCGTGACTTGATATTTGATATAATTGTGAAAATTATGTCGATGTTACATATTGAAAATGGTAGTATATAATAAAAATATAATAAAAATATCTTCACACTATCATCTTAACAATGAGAATATTTTAAATCAAAGAAGTTTATAAAGGAGAAGAAAATTGTATTTCAAATGTTATCCTACACCTATCACGAGGTAAGCATTATTCATTTGAGTTTAAGATCATGTGATTCATGTCGTCATACTATAAATACTTAGAGTGAGTTACTAATGAATGCTCCAAATTCGATATTATAGTTTATGGAAAAATGTTGTAATAATGCATTAATTAAAAATAATAATTTATGTAACTTACTCATATTAAAATATTACATATGAAAAGCCTCATTTAAATATAACATTTTGCAAAAAAACCTCTTCACATTAAAGAAAGAGATGGAGAAGTCACAAAAATTGTATGAAGAACAAAACATGCAAAATGCCAATGAACAACAACGACAAAGAGAACAACAACAAGAACAACGCCACGGCCGCCGGTGTCAATATAGATGAATACTTAGCATTCATATTAATAGTACGCTACAAATTAAACATGCAATATTTTACTATACGAATTATAATTTATTATACGAATTATAATTTATACTCTTGAATATACTAATTACTTTAATGTTTTATGTTTTTATAGTTTTGATAAAAAGGAAATTTGTTTTATAGTTCTCTTTTAATAATGTAATTTATTGAACAACGAAGTCCGTCTTTCACAAAAAATGAGTTTCAAACATTAACCAAAAATTAGTCCCGAACATTACGAAAAAAACAATTAGATCCAACCTGTGTGCATCGCATGGGTCCTGAGGCAGTCCAAACCTTTGTGCATCGCACGGGGATGAATATGAAAGGTCTCCAACATTAATGTCATCCCTTCATATTTTAAAATAATTTATGTAACTTATACATATTAAAAAAATACATGTGAAGAGACTCTTTTCAATATAACTTCTTGAAAAAAACCTCTTCACATATACTCTTTTAATGTCAATAAACTATTATAAATGTGTGTCATGCCTAGAAATGTGATACCATCACAACTTACATATATAATGACGAAAATAATTGCCGAAGATTACGCTATAAAAACTTATATACAGCCCATGTGCAACTCAATAAAGTATTTTAAATATCTATAAAGCTTAGCAAATGTGTGACACCATGAAAACTTAAATATAAAATGAAAAAAATAAATGCCAGATATTACGCTATAAAAACTTCTATACAGCCCATGTGCATCGCACGTATTTTAAATATATGAAAACTTCTATACAACCCATGTGCATCGCACGGGAATTGTTGACTATCATAAGAAATAGTTATAACTTAGCTCGATGTATTAATATTAGTTAGTTCAAATAAAAAAGATAAAGTCAATACCAAAATAATTAGACAAAAAATATTACGTAAAAAAATACATCTTAAAAGATTACATGTCAATAAACTATTTTAAATACGTATCATGCTTACAAAATGTATGCTACCATGAAAAATTATATATATAATGATAAAAATACGTCCTGAATATAAAATGACGGATATTAGACTTTGAAAACTTCTATACAGCCCATGTGTATCGCACGGGCTTTCATGACTATTCATGTTTGCAAGTGTATTCAAATAATGAAATGACATGATCTCGCAATGAATACATGACGGAAATTAGTGAACATTACGTTATGAACACTTAGATACAGCCTGTGTGCAACGCACGGGTCTGGTTGCCTAGTAAGTACAATTGTTACTGACTCTTAGTTGCAACATTTATTGTTGTATGAAAACAAATGCGAAGTTTAGACCTATAGTTCCAAAACTAATAAAAAGTTTGTGTTTGTGACATTTCCATAATGTTGCCGATGCCTAGAATAGAATAATTAATACGTATCATGGTTTGAGTTTAATACATCAATGGTCTCGTAACATTTTCCAATATGTGGTACCAAACAACATCATTTATACAACATGTATGGGTCACAAAAACGGCGGTAACTAAGAATCCAAACAACTTAAAATACAAAGAGTCATCTAAAGCTTGATTTTTGTTGCACTAATCCTTCACACAAAAGAAAGTATCATCGAGAGCTTACTTTCGATATTAACTTGAAAATATGGTTAAAACATGCATTAATGTGATTATACGGAACATTGCATACCCATACATGCATATACTGTAGTGTAGCTTATACCACTAAACCAAACAAAATAGTAAGCAGATCGATGCGTCGGGTTGCAACACACAAATTTTACAACCGTCCTAGGCAATGTACCTAGGGCTGTAAATGAACTGAACGTTCAATGAACATTTCATGAACCATTCGGTAAAAAGTTCGTTTATGTTCGTTTATTTATTAAATAAACAAAAATGAACAATATTTTGCGTTCGTTTAGTTAAACGAACGAACATGAACAAGAGTCGCGTCCGTTTATTTATGTTCGTGAACATTCGATTATGCGTTCGTTAACGTTTGTTTATGTTCATTTATTTATTTATTTTTAATTGTATAATTTTAAAATTGTTTTGTTTAAACAAACTACAATTATTAAACAATGTATTGTGTATAATTTAATAAAGTTTATGTTTGTTTGTCTATGTTCATTTATGTTCGATCGTTTAGCGTTCGTTTAGTGTCTTAATAAACAAACATAAACGAACAACTCATTTTCTTAATAAACGAACATGAACAAAAAAATTCGTCCGTTTTAAGTGTTCGTGTTCGTTTATTTGTCCGGNAAAAAAAATATGACACGAAAAAAAGTCGTAAATAATTTATATATTAGAGTCACTTAGAATGCAAAATTCCTAATCATTTCTATGCTGTTAATATCAAGAGCTCAAAAATCAAGAAACTAGGTTTCAGTATCTTTGAAACCATGAAGTACACCCACTTATTGAACTATTGACTACCCTTTAACGAACTTATGCCATATTTTACAGCGCATAATTTATCTCTCATCTTTTCTTTCCTTTTTCTCCTTTTCTTGATTACTGCAACACAACCCTTTATTCTCGGCATGATTGCATGGTCAAATACAAGCACATATTTGCTTGCATCATACTAAGTTTCTTTACTGAATTACATATCCCATTTGCTTGGACATATATGAGCAGAGTTAACTGCAAATTTAAATATGTAAAGCTAAATTACTTTAACTAATTAATAGAAATATTGGCCTTGGTATTATCGTCTCTCTTACGTTCTAACTCCAACTTCAGAAGGATCCCTATCTGTATGTAATTGTTATACGTACGCCAAAAGACACAATCCGCAAGATAATAATTTGATTGAGGTGTTAGTTGGCCAACTGAATTAGATCAAGTTTTTATTTCAGTTATATGTTTGGAGAGGTTGGTATGCAACCAAATCTTTAACGAGGTTTGACACTGTCCTCCAAGCACTCTACTTTAAGTAGGTAACTGAGTAGACTAATAACGAACATGTAAATCGAGTCAAGTTGGCAATACTTACTGTTTTCTGGCTCTGGATTCAAATTCTATTAAGTTAAAGAAACCTTTGATTTAATCTTACAATCTCCAAGAGAATATAACGAAGAAAAGAAACATTTAGGGATAATTATAAGTGCACGTTAAAATGCTTTAAACTATCAAACTTAAAATATGTTTAACAAGGACATTAAGAAGTATTGGTTTGAGTTTAATACATCAATGGTCTCGTAACATTTTCCAATATGTGGTACCAAACAACATCATTTATACAACATGTATGGGTCACAAAAACGGCGGTAACTAAGAATCCAAACAACTTAAAATACAAAGAGTCATCTAAAGCTTGATTTTTGTTGCACTAATCCTTCACACAAAAGAAAGTATCATCGAGAGCTTACTTTCGATATTAACTTGAAAATATGGTTAAAACATGCATTAATGTGATTATACGGAACATTGCATACCCATACATGCATATACTGTAGTGTAGCTTATACCACTAAACCAAACAAAATAGTAAGCAGATCGATGCGTCGGGTTGCAACACACAAATTTTACAACCGTCCTAGGCAATGTACCTAGGGCTGTAAATGAACTGAACGTTCAATGAACATTTCATGAACCATTCGGTAAAAAGTTCGTTTATGTTCGTTTATTTATTAAATAAACAAAAATGAACAATATTTTGCGTTCGTTTAGTTAAACGAACGAACATGAACAAGAGTCGCGTCCGTTTATTTATGTTCGTGAACATTCGATTATGCGTTCGTTAACGTTTGTTTATGTTCATTTATTTATTTATTTTTAATTGTATAATTTTAAAATTGTTTTGTTTAAACAAACTACAATTATTAAACAATGTATTGTGTATAATTTAATAAAGTTTATGTTTGTTTGTCTATGTTCATTTATGTTCGATCGTTTTGCGTTCGTTTAGTGTCTTAATAAACAAACATAAACGAACAACTCATTTTCTTAATAAACGAACATGAACAAAAAAATTCGTCCGTTTTAAGTGTTCGTGTTCGTTTATTTGTCCGGTTAAAAATAAACGAACGAACATGAACAAGGCTCTGTTCTGGTTCATCCGGTTTGTTTACGGCCCTAAGTGTACCTAATCGTTGTAGTGTCCTATAGATAAGTCCGACGGCCTTGATCATTCTAGAGGAATAGTGAGGTAGGCTCGAAGTGTTTTCCGGGATAAATCTAAAGGTTGAGGGAAGATTATTTTTGATCTTTTTATATTTTATAAAAGCAAGTAAAATCAGGGTTTTGAGAGGGGTTTGTATTTTAAACTACTACTTAAACTAATATGTAGAAGATTAAATAAACAAGTAAAGTAAAATGGTAAAGAAGCATATTTACCTAGGACACACTACTTTCTAGTTTTTTCTCACCTAATCTATTGAATTGTCACTTTCTTGTCAACTGCAATGGGAGTATTCCTTATTACCTATTGCGGGTTGGTTAGTCCGACGTCTATGAGCTAGCCTAAGTGAGCGACGCCTATCTGAATTTCAATAACCCACCCAATAACTAACCCACACAATAAATACCTATTATAGCTAATAATCTAAGACATAGCATTAACTAGACGTGTTTTAGTAGATGTTCAAGCTAAGCTACGGGATAAGCTACGGTATATAGACAATTTTTCAACTTCTAACACACACACCATCAATAAAAGACAATATATCAAGTAATTAACAACTAGGTTTCATGCAATCCTAAGTAAATACTAGGTGAATTAGCCAAACATAATTAATGAAGAACAATATAAGCAAACTCACTAACAAGAATTGAAGATGTGATTAAGATGAGAATCAATGACAAGACACAGATTAAAAAATGTCTACGAAATGAATAAGACCTTTGAAGTTGCTGGAAAAACACCTACCTAAACCCCATAATCGAACTTAGGGTTTACGGCTTAGAAAAACGAAGTTATGAGGTTCTATCTATAAGCATATTGCTGAGTAGTGTGGTGACGATGTCAGTTCACAAGAGTGATGTTGTCCACTCATTTTATCCAATGTTGTAGGTCTTCTCATTCTCTTCAAGTGGCAATTTGAGTCACCCAAATCCGAGTTCGTGTGAAGAACTTATGGCCAAAACAAAATCTAGTACTCCACGCGTAAATTGCGAGGGCCATCACAAAAAATAATGTTTCTGGCCATTTTTGGTGGCGGCATCACAAGCTAGTGATGAAGTCACGATGCCCATCTCCACACACACTGAGCCATTATAAAAAAAAATCGTGAAATTGCTCTTTCTAGGCGGCTGAATTGGTAACCACGTCAGACATGCCGATCACCTTGCTGAATTTGTCGTTTTTCTTCGTTGTTCATCCAATCGAGCCCAAAACTTGTATATTTTCAGTGTTTGTTCTCCCAAGTACCTAAAACTCAAACATAAGCAATTTAGTGAAATAATTGATCAAAAGTATACAAGTTTAAAGGCTAAATTGAAAGGATTATGCTCAAAGACACAATGAATCTTTCGTCACTGGTGTTCACAATAACGCCGAAAGGTTATACCAGTGCACATAAAATGGAACATGAAAGGGAAAATAAGTAACGGGTTATAAGATAAATTGAGCATAGTTAGGAAATGAAAATATGATGTTATTTTCATTTACAGATTAAACTGTAATTATCCGAAGTATAACTTTATTCGGGATAAATATTAATGGGTAATAAATGTCAGTAACCCAAAACCAATAGGGTATGCGGTATGATTGACCGGCCCTATCATATAAGACTAGCATGACATAATGCAAAGGTGTATATGATTGTGTATATAACCAATGTGAATGTAAAATTCACTCACTTACCATGATAGAGTGCAAAAGTTACCATAGGTTTGATAAAGGATCAACCTTGACCACTTTGGCGTAAGCACCTATAATTTACTATCAAAGAGGTCATTACAAGGGTTGTAACGTAAGGTGTAGGATAAGGGATACACGGTTAAAGGATATGGGGGAATTTTAACTGGTGGCAAGTAAATAAAAAACGTGGCGTTGCTAAGCTTTAGGAAGCTTCAGGCTCACTAGGAGTTGATCCTCTGCAATCCAGATGTTAGAATCGCAATATGTGACTCCATCGTACATGTGTAAGCCAGGAGGAAGCTTCATGCCCGCAGGGAGCTGATACTCTGCAATCCATTTCACGAACTGGTGTCTCTCGATCCTCAGGGCGCGAAGATGTCAGGTACGTTATCACCAACTGTCTTGTAGTCGCGATGTTCGATCCTATCTAGCACCCTGGTCATTAGTGTGTTGAATATGTCTATGGAGGAGGCTTATTATTGTAAGCTTTATGCATGGGTGGACATTAGTGATATGACTGCCTGAGTGTGTTGATATCCAGGCATAGGGAGTATAGGTCTGCTTGGGTATACATGTTGTTGTTGGTACTGAGTTAGCATGTTTTGAGTTACCTAGAAAGTTGATTATGGAATGTTTTGTGATGGTATAGCGTTGTAACTTGTTGGTTGTGTTGTTTGAGGTATTACCTGATTATTAGGTTGTTGTGAGTTTGTCTTTATGGTGTATATTTGTGGTCTTTCCTGGCCTTATAGTTGGTTTTCATACATTAGCATGTATGTGTGAGTTTTTGATAAAATAAGGTTTCTAGTGATCAGAAAAAGTTTTCCGGTTAATCGGAAAAAATTTCCCATGAACGGAAAGGTTGTTTTGTGGTTATTTTGTTGCATATAGCACGGATGGGGCCATTTTTACGTAAGGTACATTTTGAGGGGAGGAGATAGAAAACCAGTTTAGTTTCCCATATTCGGTAAGGAGCCCAAGGTGTGGTTTTGAGTCACAAATTGGGGTAAAACTTCCAGTGTAGCTAGTGTGTGAAGGGGTTGGTCCATTCGTCGGACTGAACTTACTACTTATAGGGATGGTCCTAGGGTTTCATGTCACCTTGGAAGTCCATCAATGGTTTCAAGATAGTCCACGTGGTGGACATCCAATGGAGGCGACATGATTGACATGTGGGGTTTTTCCTTCGGCCTCCCTAAATACATGGAATGGTACATGCACGATTGCAATACTACCTCCAAGCAAATGAGGTAGTGGCACATGTTTATTTGTTGCAACGGTCCTGGGGCGAGCCCCAAGTTCTATCTTTGCCTGAATGTGTTGGCCAAATATTCGAGTCTGGCCTGGGAGTTCGTATCCCTTGTGTATTATGATGAATTATGGCCGTTGTTTGCCTGGTTATAGTGTGTGGATCTTTAGTTGGTTGGGCTGAAAATCCTGTATGCTTTAAATTAAAATCACATAAAAATTATGTAGACATTAAAATGGGTTCGTTTTATTAACTTTCAATTTTAGAAAAATTAATAATATGGTGACCATAAAAGATGATTTAATATGGCGTGATTTGAGGAAAGCTTGATAAATGTGAAATCAAATAGGAGTATTTTGCAATAATTTGCAACATAGCATTACATTAAGTCAGTGTTGCACAAAAAAAGTTAAAAGGATTTTTAATCTTTACTTAGGTGTTAATAAACCATCAATCTTTTTTAGCCAAAAGATCCGTGTAGATTACCATATAATTAATCAAACAATCTTAGCCACTCATTTTTTTTATCAAAATAAAAAAATAAACTTTCACCCTTTTTTTTAAAAATTAAATATCTCGCAAACCGTAAATCGTTGCGCAAAAAAAAATACCATCGCGACGAGAATTAAATTATCTTTCTATAGACATGCATTGTTATATATTTTTGACGAACTTTTTTTTTTTTTCAAAATTTCCGCCCAGAAAAATCATATATGATTTGTAAAAATTATATGTGATTGGTTAAAATCAAATCATATGTGATTTTTACGAATCATATATGATTTTTACAAAGCATATATGATTCGTAAAAATCATATATGATTCGTAAGAATCATATGTGATTTGTAAAAATCAAATCATATGTGATTTTTACGAATCATATATGATTTTTCTAGGCGGAAATTTTGAAAAAAAAAAATTCGTCGAAAAAAAAAGTTCGTCAAAAGTATATAACAATGCATATGTATAGAAAGATGATTTAATTCTCGTCGCGATAGTATTTATTTTGTAGCTTGAAGATTTACCGTTTGCAAGATATGTTGTTTTTAAAAAAAATGAAAAATAAAAATGAGTGACTATGATTGGTTAATTGGTTTCATGGCAAAAATGAGTTATATATTATCTCATCTCATCTTTTTTATTTGTGTAAATTGGTCAGTGATGGTTAGCAGGTGGTTAAATTTATTGGAAACCTGTAAATCTTGTCGGAAATATTGAAAATTTATTTTAATCACTTATAGTCGATGTTTATATCTATACAAGTTGTTGGTATAAGACATATCTTGCCATAATTATTTGAAACTCGTTGAAAATACCTAAAACTCTTCGGAACTATCAAAAACTTCCCTGAAATGTGAATCCAAATAATCACTGATTAATTCTACCTTAACTAATTACAAGCTACAAGGAATGTAAACCGATCGACTATCGATTGGCGATTTTTGCAACCCTACATTAACTTTCCTAATCAAGTTATTTACTAAAATAATTTCTACCTAAAAATAGCACTTTATGTATAAATTTCTTCTAAGTTTTAGCGATTTATGATTGTAGAATCGAGGAATCTAATTGATTGATAGCAAATCTAGTATTTTCTTTATGATGACCTTTATTATGTAAAATAGTCTAAAATATTTTACTTGTTACCAAATTTTGAGCTTTGTGCTTGTTTTTCTTAATCAAATCGAGTTACAAGGAAAAGCAATATTCAACTATCAATCTTGTAAATTTTACCAAATTTTGAGCTTTGCTCTGGTTTTTCTTAATCAAATCGAATAGTTTTACAAGGAAAAACAATATTCAACAATCAATCTTGTAAATTCCACCACTTTTCTCTTTTACGTTTCAATTGAAAATTAAAATACTAAACTATCAATATCAGTTAAAAGGAAGGGGTCAACTGGAAAGCTACAAGCACAAAATGGAGTAGAGCACTGTAATTTAGTTATGCTGCACCCGTTGTTATCATATTCCATAGTGCAATGCAAACATACAAATGCAATCCATCATGTAATCAACTATGGCTTATTTTTAGGCTAAAAGACAAATGAAACCAACAAAATTATAATATATATAATTTCCTCATGGTCTAACGTACATGCATGGTCGTTCGTGATTGATTGATTATACAAATTGACCACGTTAAGCGACCAAATTGTAATGGTCAATGCATGGAGTGCAACCAATGATTATCAAAATCATCTAAACCGTGCAATTTTAATGTCCTTTGGTGCACACTTTAATTTTAACAATAGTTGATCACTTGAACAAAAAGAAAATGGAAATACATCCAGAAACAATATATATAGTGACAAAAACTCAAACTCAAACAGTCAAACATGATATTTTTTTTGCGAAATACAATTTATTTTCGTTCACTTGGTAACTTGGCAAGCAGAATGAATCCCAATTTTACAAGATTTATCAATAAAACGATAAACAAGAGACAAAATAATAGCTCAACAATAATCTATCTAGTTTTTGTTCTGTTTTCTAAGCAACAGAGTTGATACCCTTTTTTATAATCTTTACCACATATAAAAATAAAATGTTCAAACTTTGCTCTTACTTAAAATTTAAAAACATAAAAACTTGCAAAATGAGTAATGGCTTTTTGAGTAAAGTACCTTTGCTTATAGAAGGCACTACAATTTATTAATTATTTAAATACTTAATTACAATTTAAACGTTTAGTTTGAGGGTTTTAACCTTATGGAATGACAATGACTATGATTGATATTGTTTGGTTGGATTTTTAGAAATCAAACAATACAAAAATGTAGGATATAGATATGCATAGAATGAAAGGAGGGAGGATAGGCTCTTTTTGCTAGTATTCCATGGGTCCCACCAGTAGATCTCACTTTAATTCTCTTTTAATCACACATTTTCTAATATATCTTTTGTCCTTTATGTTGATAGTCATTCCATAATTTTTCTTCTAAACAACAACATTCGGAATGACACACATAGCCATATCCATTGTCATTCTATCTCATACCGAAACCTATTCCCATTGTGATTCATGTCAACAAACCAAACGGCACCTTAATTCACAAAGTTTCTCTTACTTAGGGGTGAGCATAAAAATCAATAAACCAATCCAAACCGAAAACGAAAAAGCATAAACAAAAAAACCCGCCCCAATTGACAAATCGATGCGGGTGGTTTTGATTTTAATAAAAACTGGATGTTTTTTGTACCAACAACCAAACCGAGAAAACCGCCCCGTCTCACCTTTATATATCATTTTTATATAATTTTATCTATATAAGAAATTTTTATATTTAATTTCAAAAATTTGAGCATACAATTTTTAATTAGGCCTAAACATATATGACATGATCTTGATGGTTTGTGAGAAAGTGGGTCCTTTAGCTGCAGCTATCAGGATGATGACACACAGGTTTAGGCATATCTTTAGGTCTCCCAATCATAACTTATATGAAAAAGATCACTTATGTTTTGCGTGTGAATTGGGAAAGATCAAGAGGGCAACGTTTAAGCTGGAGACAATACCGGTTTTAGTGAATCGGTTACATTTATTACATATGGATTTTTTTTGGCCGATGAGGGTAAAAGTATTATTGGCAAACGATATATCTTGGTGATAGTTGATGACTTTTCACGATATACATGGGTTCATTTTTCTCGATCAAAGGATGAAACTCCAGATATTCTCATCAAATTTCTCAAGAGGATCCAAGTGGAACTTCAAGCTCCAGTCAGATTTGTTTGCATGAATAATGGTGCGAAATTCACTAATCAGAAGTTGAAATCCTATTTTAAAGATGTTGGCATTACTCACCAGACTTCAATTGTAGGTACTCCAGAACAGAACAGTGTTGTTGAAAGACAAAACCATACATTATTTGAAGTTGCTAGGACAATGCTTACATTTGCAAATCTTCCACTTTATCTATGGGCTGAAGCAATATAGACCACTTGTTTCACACAGAACCGGTCATTAATTGATCCTTGCCTTGGCAAAACACCGTATCATTTGATTCACAACCGGAATCCTGGCATCAAATATCTCCATACCTTTAGATGTTTGTGTTACTAACTAAATAATGGTGAAGACTTAGGTAAACTCAATCAAAAAGGCAACATTGGTTTGTTTGTTGGTTACTCTACCCAATCTCATGGATTCAGAATCTACAACCGCAAAACAAGAAAACTCAATGAAATAATTCATGTCAACTATGATGAGCTCATGGATATGGCTTCTGAATACAACAGTTCAGGACATGCACTCAACGAAAAGAATTCTGAATAAAGCAGTTCAAAACTCACACCAAACCAGGCTCCATCAACACAAATGATGCGTGCGGGACTGCAACACGCACTACGTTTTACCTCTCGAGGGATCTCGAGAAGCTTGCAATCCCCACCAGGCAGTGTACCTGACCGATGTAGTATAGTGTAGTGGCAAGTACCGGGGGATTGATCGTTCTCTC
>LBNU01013940.1:23749-35673 GCA_014162995.1 Artemisia annua | reverse complement strand
CCAAGGGAAATTGTGAAAGAGCACAATGAATACATGCAGAAGTATTTCAAGTCAATTGATCCAGGAGATGAATGCTCTCTAGTCAAAGGAATTGAAGATTTGGATTGGAATAAAGATGTGACACATGATTACTTGGATGATGACTATCTCAGTTTTAATGGAACTCTATATGCCTTAAAGGTCAATTCTTTCTCTAGATTCATTTCATTCATGAATTTGTTGAAGAAAGATAATCTGTTATATAGAAACTGGGAGGTTTTCAACAAAAGGTTTATAGATATGATTAGATGGTTCTATCTAGTGCACTTGAACTATGATGCATTAGAAACTTTACCACCTGTTGTCAAAGATGTGCAAGTTAATCTGCTTTGTTTATTGAAAGTTGTGGAAAGTTTAGGGGGTTATTTCTCAGTCACTGTTGGTGACAAATGGGGAACAATAGCCTTGTTACAAGCTCTAGACACCAAAGATGGTGAAGCAATGATGAATTGCTATAAAAGATTACTTGATCTAGTTGTGATCTATCATGAGACTGCCCAAGAGCCTTGGGGTGAAAAGTCAGTGTATGTTGGAGAAGCAAGCAAAAGTGCCTTGGCCATGGACCTACAAGACCAGAAGAGCATGGGAGTAAATGATGGAGCAATAGATGCAAGTGCAGACCATTTTGGAGCTAGACTTGAATCTGAAGATGAAGGACAACACAGCAGCCAGGATAGTAATGATTTTGATATCATTACTTGAAGATTGAAGCAAGCAGACTTGGAAGAAATTTGATGATAATACATTAGGGGGGAAATTGTTAGCCCAAATAATGTAGTTAGATCAAAGATTGTTAATATTTATGTTTACATATTGTAGTTTATGTATTTTAGTTTTAAACTAGTGTTTGGGTCAAGACAGTGTATGGGTTAAAACGTTTACCAAACAGGCCCATATACATGACAGTTATTATTTAGTTGGACAAACCGTTTTTCATGAAGCATCACAACGTTTCAGTGAAAGGTTGTGTCTATTAGGGTTCTATATATTGTAAGTTTTCGACTTGTGAAAACTACAACAACCTTTAATATGTATCTAGTACTTTTTTTGTGTCAATCTATTTTTACCCGTTTTACTGTTTATCACATTTACCATTCAGACAACATTCTACAAACCATGAAACATATCATCAAAACTAGGATTGATGGCAAACACCCTGTGAACAATTTGTATCAGAGCCACAAAGGCTCTAATCCTTGGGAACAGCCATCATTCAAACCATCCACAGGTTTTCAAAGTGGAAACTCCCAAACATTTGTATCAGTGGAATACAAGAACCAAGAAGAGTATATCTCCAAAGGCAAAAGAATTGTTGGCACAAACTGTGCTAGACAATGAAGCATACAATTCACAGATGCAAAGAGAAGCATCCAAACGAAAAACAAAATTGACAGCAAAAGAAAAGAAATCCAAGTGCTACATATGCAAAACCAAGGGACATGCTTACTGGGCATGTGAAGAAAGAAAGAAGTTGGCAGGGATTGAATCAGTGCATGACATGGACATCACAAGGCATATTATTGATCAAGAAAGAATGTACCCTGAAAAGGTACATGTCTTTGGTGATTACACAGTGCAAGGAACTGATAAAGGAGACAGGAGACTGGAATGATATCTGGTATGTAAGCAAAAAGTACAAATTTCATATGTGCCCTATGAGGGTGTTATTCAATGATGTGAATTATAAATTTAAAATTATATGCAAGGAAGAATATGAGTGCAAATTTATTTTTTCATATGGAATTGGTACTGCTAACATCAAGACAGAATTTGGAGACTTAGATGTTAGACAAATTCAGTACACCCCTGAAACCTCTTTGAATATACTTAGTCTTGAATTACTTGAAAGACAAGGTTTCTCTGTGAAAATCAAAGATACTAGATGTAGTATCTATCATATGTATTATGATGAGGAAACAAGTATGCAAGTGCCATGTGAAGATGAAACACGAAAAGTAGGGCCAAGGGAAATTGTGAAAGAGCACAATGAATACATACAGAAGTATTTCAAGTCAATTGATCCAGGAGATGAATGCTCTCTAGTCAAAGGAATTGAAGATATGGATTGGAACAAAGATGTGACACATGATTACTTGGATGATGACTATCTCAGTTTTAATGGAACTCTATATGTCTTAAAGGTCAATTCTTTCTCTAGATTCATTTCATTCATGAATTTGTTGAAGAAGGATAATCTGTTATATAGAAACCGGGAGGTTTTCAACAAAAGGTTTATAGATATGATTAGATGGTTCTATCTAGTGCACTTGAACTCTGATGCATTAGAAACTTTACCACCTGTTGTCAAAGATGTGCAAGTTAATCTGCTTTGTTTATTGAAAGTTGTGGAAAGTTTAGGGGGTTATTTCTCAGTCACTGTTGGTGACAAATGGGGAACAATAGCCTTGTTACAAGCTCTAGACACCAAAGATGGTGAAGCAATGATGAATTGCTACAAAAGATTACTTGATCTAGTTGTGATCTATCGTGAGACTGCCCAAGAGCCTTGGGGTGAAAAGTCAGTGTATGTTGGAGAAGCAAGCAAAAGTGCCTTGGCCATGGACCTACAAGACCAGAAGAGCATGGGAGTAAATGATGGAGCAATAGATGCAAGTGCAGACCATTTTGGAGTTAGACTTGAATTTGAAGATGAAGGACAACACAGCAGCCAGGATAGTAATGATTTTGATATCATTACTTGAAGATTGAAGCAAGCAGACTTGGAAGAAATTTGATGATAATACATTAGGGGGGAAATTGTTAGCCCAAATAATGTAGTTAGATCAAAGATTGTTAATATTTATGTTTACAGATTGTAGTTTATGTATTTTAGTTTTAAACTAGTGTTTGGGTCAAGACAGTGTATGGGTTAAAACGTTTACCAAAGAGGCCCATATACATGACAGTTATTATTTAGTTGGACAAACCGTTTTTCATGAAGCATCACAACCTTTCAGTGAAAGGTTGTGCCTATTAGGGTTTTATATATTGTAAGTTTTCGACTTGTGAAAACTACAACAACCTTTAATATCTATCTAGTACTTTTTCTGTGTCAATCTATTTTTACCCGTTTTACTGTTTATCACATTTACCATTCACACAACATTCTACAAACCATGAAACATATCATCAAAACTAGGATTGATGGCAAACACCCTGTGAACATTCTGCTTGTGCTTCTACATTCATAAGGCTCACAGAACCGTCAACCTCATTCACATTATTCGCCTTGATGATGTAAGCTTATACATGTAAGATTAATAGTTAAACAAGCCTGCTAATATTGTTTCTGTTATTAATCTTTTATCTATACTGCATATAATGGAGGGATGACATTCCCTCCATTTGATAGTTACCAGTTGCAAACCACCTGATCTACGTATGGAACTAAACTCATTGGCAACATGAAGTTGACCCTGAGCAGCATTTTGTGGCCCACACGAATGATCCACCAAGATACTAGTGATGTATGGATCAGAGTTCGGATTCTGGCATAGTTGGTGCTGCCATTTCAAGCTTATTGTTGAAATAAATAAATCAAACAAAGATCATTAAGTAGTTCTAACACGAAACTTATGTGTAATGTTACCTCTGGTTGACTATAAACGCAACCTTGAATTATTCACAGTAGGAAGTTGACATTTATGACGCAATTCTGGGTTCATTTCAATCAATTTCTTTAGCTCGCTAGCCAATACACCCCTTGCTGTTACATCGTCCGTGTATGTAGAGAGTTGTGCATTCTCCCAAAAAACAGATATTTTCCGATAATGGTATAAGAACGCATAGATGTCTAAGAAGATGAACGTATATATAGATATTGGGTTTGTACTTATTCTAATGCTGCTACTAATACATTTAGTATCTATATTTCAGTTATAACTTAAAGAAATATAACAAAGGCCAATTGTAAGTAGATATTTCCTCAGAAAAATGTCAAATTTTGGATTACTTGCATAGGAAATACTAAAATCTAACATTACTACAAACTTTTATTTGTGAAATTCTTTAGTGACTAGCATGGACAACATTCTTTCACTATACACCAAAAAATATACGTCAAAATGTTGGTAAAATAGAAAAATGTAGGCAGAATATCACTAATATGATCAACAACGACAAAACAGTGATAACATTATTATTTTTTTGCTGCAGCTCATTTTTTCCATCCATCACCTTAAAGTTATATTAAACTCATTGGAATGCTTCAATAGGGAAGTGAGAAAAAGAAAATTTCATGAGATAAAATTCTCAAAATTAAGTTTTCATGATTGTTTCATAAGGATGCTATTCATTCACTAACTAAAATTAGCTACGCTAGCATCCCAATGTGTTAAGGCTTGAATTATAGGATTTTGCTTAAATGCCCAAGAAACACAATCCATCACTAACTAGTTAAGGGGGACTTTTTACCAAAGATTACATTGTGAAAACACTGTAATCTATCCATCTATTTACATAAAATACAAACACGTAAAAAGATTGTTTAGTTGACATATACTTAAAGAGTACCTAATATTCTCGATCATGAGAAGATTAGTCATGTCCAAGAAAAGTTCCCCGTCAAATGGTTTAAGAACTTTAAGCTCCTCATTAAGAATGTTTAAAGCTTTGGCACGTTCGTTCGCGTAACCAACAATCAACATAAATACAACGAGAAAATCAAGCCAGCTTTTGAGAGAAAAAAAAAATACTATTGCTAAAGTTAATGATAATAACTCAAAAGAATCTTACTTATCCAATGCCTCTAGGTACTTCTGTTTAAGAAACTCAGACAACATTTTAACCGAATAATGATTATCACCGACGCGAATAAAACCAGCTAAGTACTTCTCTAAATTATCCCAATCCCCCTTAAAAACGAGCTCCTTGATATAATTGACATTGCAGAATGCTCCGGATTCTGACTCTAGTCTTTTAAAAAGAAATAAATTATTATTATTATTATTATTATTATTATTATTATTATTATTATTATTATTATTATTATTATTATTATTATTATTATTATTATTATTATTATTATTATTATTATTATTATAACATAGCTTTTTTGAAATGTAATAATTTTTCTTTTTAAAAGACTAGAATCATAATCCGGAGCATTCTGCAATGTCAATTATATCGAGGAGATTGTTGTTAAGGGGGATTGGGATAATTTGGAGAAGTACTTAGCCGGTTTTATTCACGTCGGTGATAATCCTTATTCGGTTAAAGTGCTGGAGTTTCATAAATAGAAGAACCTAGAGGCATTGGATAAGTAAGATTCTTTTGAGTTATTATCATTCACTTTAGTAATAATATTTTTTTTCTCAAAAGCTGACTTGATTTTCTCATTGTATTTATGTTGATTGTTGGTTACCGGAACGAACGTGCCAAAGCTTTAGACATTCTTAATGAGGAGCTTAAAGTTTTTAAACCATCTGATGGGGAACTTTTCTCGGAAATGACTAATCTTCTCATGATCGAGAATATTAGGTATTCTTTAAGTATATGTCAACTAAACAATTTTTTTTACGTGTTTGTATTTTAGGTAAATAGATAGATAGATTACAGTGTTTTCACAATGTAATCTTTGGTAAAAAGACCCCCTTAACTAGTTAGTGATGGATTGTGTTTCTTGGGCATTTAAGCAAAATCCTATAATTCAAGCCTTAACACATTGGGATGCTAGCGTAGCTAATTTTAGTTAGTGAATGAATAGCATCCTTATGAAACAATCATGAAAACTTAATTTTGAGAATTTTATCTCATGAAATTTTCTTTTTCTCACTTCCCTATTGAAGCATTCATATGAGTTTAATATAACTTTAAGGTGATGGATGGAAAAAAAGAGCTGCAGCAAAAAATAATAATGTTATCACTGTTTTTTTGTTTTTGATCATATCGGTGATTTTCTACCTACATTTTTCCTCTTTACCTACATTTTGACGTTTATTTTTTTTGGTGTATAGTGAAAGAATGTTGTCCATGCTAGTCACTGAAGAATTTCACAAATAAGAGTTTGTAGTAATGTTAGATTTTAGTATTTCCTATGCAAGTAATCCAAAATTTGACATTTTTCTGAGGAAATATCTACTTACAATTGGCCTTTGTTATATTCCTTTAAGTTATATCTGAAATATAGATACTAAATGTATTAGTAACAGCATTAGAATAAGTACATACCCAATATCTATATATATCTTCATATTATTAGACATCTATGCGCTCTTATACCATTATCGGAAAAATCTATTTTTAGGGAGAATGCACTACTCTCTACATACACAGACGATGTAACAGCAAGGGGTGTATTGGCTTGTGAGCTAATTAAAGAAACTGATTGAAATGAACCCAGAATTGCGTCACAAATGTCTACTTCCTATTGTGAATAATTCAAGGTTGCATTTATTAGTCAACCAGAGGTAATATTACTCATAAGTTTCCTGTTAGAACTACTTAATGATTTTTGTTTGATTTATTTATTTCAACAATTTACAGCTTGAAATGGCAGCACCAACTATGCCAGAATCTGACCTCTGATCCAGACATCACTAGTATCTTGGTGGATCATTCGTGTAGGCCACAAAATCCTGCTCAGGGTCAAGTTCATGTGGCCAATGAGTTTAGTTCCATACGTAGATCAGGTGGTTTGCAACTGGTAACTATCAAAAGGAGGGAATGTCATCCCTCCATTTTATGCAGTATAGATAAAAGATTAATAACAGAAACAATATTAGCAGGCTTGTTTAACTATTAATCTTACGTGTGTAAGCTTACATTATCTAAGCGAATAATGTGAATGAGGTTGATGGTTCTGTGAGCCTTAGGAATGTAGAAGCACAAGCAGAACAAATGGCTTTAGGTAAGTAATTTGAGTTTTCTGTTACTCAATTTTTTATTTATTTTATTCTATTTTTTTGAAAGGAAACAATCTATACAAAAACCAATTTCCTACATTACATTTATTAATTCTTTGAAAATAATTTATTATGAAAATAGTTGCATCAACTTCAGGATCAAAGAGGCGTGAACACACAGAGTCTCTTTCTTTAACTATGGTTCCTAAGAAGCCTAGAACACCTCGCATTAGAGATTCAAGAGTTTTAGAATATTCTAGACCCTTAAACCCCGCATTCAAAGATGTAAAAACTTTCATTGACTTCAAGATTATATACGGAGGTCTCTGCATTGATAATGAGCTTTCAGAGGACCTTAGATCAAGCTACTATAGGCTATGCTTTCAGATGAAGCAATGTCCTAAGTTGGTGGCAGGTATGATTGGTGAGACTTTTAGCATAGCTGCTAAGATCAAGAACACCAAGCTCACTACTGCTAAAGAAGAGCTTGAAACGTGGGATAGTATTTTAAAGGCTTTTGAACTATTGGTTATGAAGGTTAGGTTTTTAAGGGATAGGAAACATCTACTTGCGACTTTCTTATTTGAATCAAAAGCGGAACCAGATAGGAACGTGTTGAAAGCAAGATACCAAAAGTGGAAGAAAAATAATTTTACACTTAAGTTCATTATAAAAGGTAATAATTTTACATTTAAAACTATGCAAATAAATTTAAGATTAACCACTAAACTTACAAACATAAACCGCATTTCTCTAACATACCTTTTTTCAAAATTTTGACTCTATTGATTTTATAGTGTTTTTTATAACGAATTTAACCAGATGTTGACCGAAATCAAAATTAATTTTATCTTTTATTGCCAATAGGATGAGACATTATTGTTGAAATCTTAATCAATCAAACATGCTTATTTTATATAACCCTTTAAATGGTCGTTCCTTAATAATAATAATAATAATAATAATAATAATAATAATAATAATAATAATAATAATAATAATAATAATAATAATAATAACAATAATAATAATAACAATAATAATAAAGGAGTGGGGCTCAGATAGTACTATAGCTCCCCACTAATTTTTTATAAATCCTATAAGTTTCTAATAAAGGGATGTTTATAATAATAACAACAACAACTACAACAACAATAATAACTTTTTAACCGTTCAGAAAGTTTGGTAGCAACGTTAACAATAAATTTTAAAGCTTTAAATGTAAATTTACCAAAGAATTTACCTGTGTGCTGCTTCCTATAATTCTCTTCATTTAATAACTGAAGTATCAAAAGATTAGCTCTTTTGACAAGCCCGGCATCGCCTTTGTCTACTAAAACAACATTTCAACAAAAGCAATCGATCGATTAGAGAATTGAACATTTTCAAAATTAAATTATGCAATCTAAACAGAATCGAATAAATTCAAGTGAAAAATTTTACATACACAAACCCTTCTATTTGTCAAAAGGAGTCGAGCAAATTACCATAAAGACACATACAAATCGATCTAAATTACCATAAAGACACCTATAAAGATTAAAATATCAACATGAAGAAAATTGTACCTATAACTTAATTGATAGAGTAATTTTATTTTCTCTATGAAAATAATTTTGTGTTGTGTATATGTCAATGAGAATGTAAATATCCGAGGTTACCCTAACCAAACCGTGTTTAATATACAAGCTTTATTTTACTTGGCTGATTTAGATGCTTTGGTTGTTGGTTTTAATTGGATTATACCTTTAGCTTTATAAGTTGTAATGCTTAATATTGTATTTATGATATGTCTTAGTACACTCGCAAATGCGGGATTTGATGGATAACGAACATTAATAGTTCCCTTAAATAGGGTTCATTAACGCGTTTACCTCACGCTCTTATTAAGCACGTTTGAATATCCTACTTATATTACATACCAAAAACCATTATAAATTGTCACCTTCATTGCTCACAAATTTTACACAGAAAATAAAAGCCGACAAAGAACATTGATAAGAAGGTTTTTCAGGTTTCGGTTTCATGGTTATTTTTTGCGGTTTTGAATTGAGTGGGTCGGCTCGGTTTGGCAGTTCCACAGATCTTTTTGACACCCCTATCCATAAAGCTTAACTTTATATAAATCAAATAGTCATATTGAACAATGAAAAAACATTGCTCAATAAAATATTTAATTTATTATCACAATTATATATTGAAAAACACGTCATTGATTATAGAGTTGAAATATGCAATATGAAATTCTAGACATCCGTAAATATTTAGTTACACAAAACGTAGTAAGTTAAAAAAAATGGTTCAGCCGAAATTTTATAATCATCATTGCAAGAGACCTTTTTCTGCAAACTGTATGAAAACATATGATCATCATTTTTATGAAACTTAGATAACAAGGTACAAAAACTAGAAAGCCAGACTGGCCTCAAAGAGGGATGGCTCTAAAATTTCCGATGCAGTAGCTAGTTTGCTGATAAAGTGCAGATATTATGGGCTTCTTAGGGACCATAGGTAAAGAAAGAGACTCTGGATGTTCATGTTTCTTTGATTGAGAAGTTGATGTAAGTGTTTCCTTAGCAAGTTATTTTCTAAATATTAACAAATGTAATTAAGGAACATGAGGCAGTGACAGATAGGATTTCATAAATTGGGGATGATTGAGTTGTGATTGGCAGAATTACCGGTGACTGCATTGGAAATTCAAGAGTTCTACAAGGTTCTAGACCCATAAACCTTACATTTTCGTTCCTAGAAGTTAAAAAAAGTTCATAGACTTCCACGTTGCATACAAAGTTTTCTGCATTGATAATGAGTTTGCAGATGAGAGGAGATCAAGCTACTAAAGATTACGTTTTTATACGAAGCAATGTCTTCACGATGGTGTACCCGAAGGCCTGTATACTAATTTAGTGGCAGGTATGGTTGGTCAAACTGTATGCATAATTAAAACTCCATTTCCATATAATTCCCTTGGAAGAAATCAGCCTGTTAGAATTTATACAGGTTGAGCATATACGTACCATTAGATGAGAAACAGATGCTAATGGTATGAGATTAAGTAAATCATCTGTCGGCTGAGTTTTCATTTGTCCCATTTTAGTCATAAATAGATATCCCTGTGTCCTCTTTGGATCACGTACAACCTGCGAATAATAAAATTATATGTTATCTCCGGTCATTATCAATTGATTTGTTTGACATCGTACCAAGTGTGAAGTCTGGGGTTAATTGCTAAAAATATATAAACATATCTATGAATCTTAAACTTTAACTTAACTAAAGTAGTTTGTTTGACAAAAAAATGTAGAAATTTTGATAGGAAAAACATGCGAAGAAAGATTAAACAATGATTTCATGTCAACAATTAGGACAGATTCAGATTTGTATTATCAAACCACTTGACCAGTCAACCTTGTTCCATCAGTTTTTTTACTATAACTATTGAACTATTTAAGTAATATTGTTTACGCATGAGCATTCTCTTATGTTTGGATACAACCAATTATTTATTTTAAAGTGAAATAGATAGTTTTAGAGTTGTTTATGCCTTCTGGTTATCTGATGTTGATTCTTTCACCTCTTAAATTCTGAATAAGGCATACTTGAAAAATACAAAAACACATATTATTGCTTTTTATTTACAGCTAAAACAACATTTGGTCCACCAAATTTATAGATAAGAAATGCATAAAACGATTCAGAATTTAATAAACAAAAATTACTGATTAAATTGGAATAATTAAACCTTGGGCTTTGAAGGTGAACACTTCTTCTTCACGTTGATTGAAGAAATATCATATCTTGTAGGCTTCAACTACTTCCCTTTATGCACAAACATTAAGAAATTGTATGGATGGATATATACCTGAGTTGAAATTGTAAAAGGTGATAGTGAGATTTGACCCATTTTCATATCACCTTTAGTGAGATGTACAACAGAACTTCCTTTATTCTTCATCAAATGGGAAATCGGATGACTATCAAGGCTGACACACACTTAAAGCTTTTAGGGTTTAGTTTGTGAGGATGAGTAAGGAAGATGGTATGCAAGGATTATGTATATGGACATTGATAAGTTCGCGGGAGCAAAGTACAAGCTCAAACCACGGGTATCGTTGTCCCAACGAGCGTTGAAATTGATCTAGTCACTCAAGTCGTGAGTTATGTGAGATGAATTGGTTGAAAAGAGTTGAATTTGTTTTAGTTATGCTACCAAAGGTTTGCATAAAATTTAAATGAAATTAAGAACAAATAGAAAGGGGATAAAATTAACCACGAAAGAAAACATAAGACTAAGTGAAGCGAAAAAGGAAATAAAAGTTTAAACTTAAGAAAGGATTAAAGAAAATGTTTTTGTTGTTTTGTATTTAATTAACGAAAGAAAATTAAACTAAGTTAAAAAGTTCAAAAGAAAATTCGACAGAGAAACGGTAAGAAATGGATAAAAGAAAACTCCACTCGATGAACGATGGAGTGCAAATAAGCCTAGCTCGGCTTTAGAAATAAACAAGACACGACAATAAAAGACTAAGACTCGAAAACTAAAAGAAATAATAAAAAAAATCTAAACTTGCTACGACAAAATAAGAATGAAACTCGCTATGCTAATGTGATACCAAACTCGCTACCTATGTGATAACTAAACTCGCTTCTACGAAATGGAAAATAAACTCGCTAGACTAAACTCATGACCAAACTCGCTAGGTACCTAAGGGAAAATAAACTCGCTAGACTCCTCCTACAAGACCATACTCGCTATACAAATTGTGCACCCAAACTCGCTAAGTCTAAATGGGAAACCATACTCGCTACTGTTAAATCAAACTCGCTAGACCTAGGTTTGAAAACAAACTCGCTACCTAATGTGAAATCAAACTCGCTAGGTTTAAAAATAAACCAAACTCGCTAGGCAGTATGCAAACTCGCTAGCCACTAAGGAAAAAATAGCAAACTCGCTATGAAGATGGAACCATACTCGCTTCTAAACCCTAAAGACTCAAACTCGCTATAAAACCCTAATAACCTACTGGATTAATTTTTTTA
>LBNU01013940.1:4570-16670 GCA_014162995.1 Artemisia annua | reverse complement strand
TACAATCCATTGTGTTTAATATCTTGGCTTTATAAGTTAAAAGTATAAATTGTTCGGATTTCACAGGTTCCATATGTTTCAGGATCGAATTATACACAAGATTAACAAGAATAGATTCTGATAAATATCACAACATAACAATGATTATGTTGTATGTATTGAGTGATCATATTAACTTGTCATTACAGAAACAAAGAAGATTGGGTTTGAACCCTTTAATATTTCTGCATATATTAAACCGGAAGGGTTAACTATTTGATTACAATGTTTGACCTATATATACTAAATGAACCATCGTGACTTTGCCCAAGAGTCACAACTTTCCATAAATAACTGAAATTAACTTCCATTCGGTTATTAACTTTATTCTTGACATACCAGACCCCTTAACTTTGCGTTTATAACATTATTGGTCCAACATTCACCCCCTAATGTTATAGACGGCAATCGAGTCTTCTTCACTTGTCTTCATGAGATTATCCCGAAGTGCTTATTCTTTTCCTTTGTTAACTGAAGACTCTCATAGTCTTCTTCCTTGCTTTCTGTCACAGCTCCTCGCCTATCATAATTACTTGTTCCAACAACATACCCTCTCGGTTGACACTACTTTTTTNTACGGGTGAATCCCATATCTCGGCCCGTTACATAGGCGGAAAAGCTTAAATACAAGATACCTCCAATTCTCTAAATAAGAAAAAAAACCACTACTCAAAAGATACCATTAGACTCCTATGAAAACAAAATTACTTTCTACCAAGATCTTGGAGCTTGATACCATACGTGTCATATAAAGCATCCAAATTCCCTGGAAGATCGTAGACCTGATCCGCATAGTCATCATAATCATCTTCACGATCATGACCACCACGAAATAGGTTCATGGACTCATCAAACGTATTCACAACCTCATCTTCATCACTATCTGTAACAACAATCTGTCCCACTTTAGAGAATGGGTTAACCTTCTTAGTAGAAGAAGAAGACCCCGGATAATCAACCTTTTGGATAGGATGACCATCATCATCATCATCAAGAGTAGCTTTCCCACCTTGGAGAATAGGTTAACGAATGACTAACGCCCTTTTAGTCCCTATAGACTTACGACCAAAACAAATTGCCGTTTGGTCAAAGGACCAATCCCTCAAAATAGACAACCACACGGACGACCATAGTAAATATTGCAAATTATGGACGAAAGGTGCTACTGTGTGTAAACCACAAGGACGATTTATGTAATTAACTCTATTTAAAATTTATAGCATCTAACAACTTGCAGCTACAACATGTATTCCAAATAATTGCCTATAGAAACAAATACACCGCTTAGAAAAATATAATCATTACAATGACTTTTTATAAATTGACAGCTTTATCTTTAGACAATCAACAATTGAACGATTTGTTTATCCTTAATTTTTAATTTTAATGAGTAGATTTGTTCAATTTTGTTCTTTTTAAGTGGCAGATAATTAAATTGAGTCATTTGAAAATGATACCAAGACAAATAAAATGAGATAGAATTAGTAGTTAACAGCTTGCAATTACCGTTAATATTGTCAATCGCAAATATTATTTACTTTCGTGGTCACATAAATAGCAACGTTTTATGGATCAAGATTTTATTTTGTGTACTGTAAAGATATAATCAGTATATAACAATAATAAGTTTATTCTCATTCAAATAGAAAAAAAAAGGTTTATGCATTCATTTATTTATTTCGAGAGTAGCTGCTAGGTTTTTAGTTTTCACCAATTTACGGAGCTTCAGTTAACCACCACACGAAATTAAACCACTTAAAGCCTTCTTATTCGGAAAGGTTGACATGCTCACTTCAGTCGACCGACACAAGTTGTTCTCATCTCGCATTGTAGAGTGTTACGAGGATGAAGCCACAGAGTTTATTTAGTGGGAATGATCTCTTCAAAATAAGAAATCAAGCCAAACAAATTGGATTTGATATTTTCAGATTGAGCGTTAGGTTCTAACTTTTTTATAAAGTTTTATTTTAACACACCAAGCCTAAACGGCTTATACCAGCGGTATCATGTGATGTGAGATGTTCTGCTAGCATAATAACCATTTCTGATCTCCTACTAAAACAGGAGCAATACCACTGCAAACCACTAGGACTGTATAACTGTTAGCATTTAAGAATTATAGAAAAGTGATGGTCATTCTCATATTTGTAATATCGTGTGTCGTGTGTTAGAAATAGTTATAAGAATTAATATTGGGCGTTGGACTTGTTAATCTAATAGGTTTAGAGTTATTATAACAAGCCTTGTAATAAGTTATGTAAAACAAGTCCAAGTCCAAGCCCATAGAAAGCCCATCCTTCCTATTTATAGAAGTATAAAAGGCATCCTCCTTTCTCATTTGGAGGGTGTGCTTGTGTGTGTAATATGTGTGTGTTTTATGAATGAAATGTATTCTCTTTCTCTCTCTAAAATACACATCATACAAGTCACCAAAGATTAGTGATTTAAGTTGTTCTACGGTCCTACAAGTGGTATCAAGAGCCTCGGGATAATTTTAGGTTGTTTTTATTAGATTTGGGTGAAAAATAGGCGTTAGGGCTCGTTACAGTCGCGTTTCATCGAGCAAGCTTTCTGTCTTATCGAGTAAGCTAGGTAGTATCGAGTAAGGCTCCTGTTTCATCGAGTAAGCTTAAGTTCTGTCGAGTAAGCAAGGGTATCGATTAAGGAAGCTAAGTATCAAGTAAGGTATAGAGTTATCGAGTAAGACAAGACAGTATCGAGTAAGGCTACTTTTGTATCGAGTAAGGTTTGTGATTTATATATCGAGTAAGGTTTGAGAACTTGGTATCGAGTAAGGACAAGGTTTCGAGTAAGCAGATTTGCGAGAAGGAAAAGTTTCGAGTAAGGTTTTCATTTTTTGGCGAGTAAGCCTTTACCTTATCGTTCATCGAGTAAGGTTTTCCTTGGTCACTTCTAAACTAAACTCTACTTTATTTCACTTAGGTTATCGAGTAAGGCCCTAGGATATCGAGTACCAAACCCTTACCCTTAACGACTTTTCTTTATTGGCTAACATCAACATGTGCCGGATCTTTTGTACCTTTGTCCTTGCATTCACATTGAAATCTCTACCAATATCACAACTGTGAGTTTCAGATGTAGGTTTCTGAATCGAACAACAGAACTTCCTTTATTCTTCATCAAATGGGAAATCGGATGACTATGAAGGCTGACACACACTTGAAGCTTTTAGGGTTTAGTTTGTGAGGATGAGTAAGGAAGATGGTATGCAAGGATTATTTATATGGACATAGATGATATCAAGCATTAAACATTCCAGATATCAATATTCTTTATTAATGGCTTACAATAAATATATGCTAGTCTTAATTTTGTGACCCTTTTAATAGATGTGATAAAGCAACTTAAACAATCAATTTATGGTAATAACCTTTGTAAAAAAAACAGTGGTTAAATCTCTTTACAAATTTGGGCATAAGTGAAACAATGAAAATGCACAATACAATCAATGGCATGCTTCCGTCTTAAAATGGAAATAGAAACGTATTTTGACGATAAGAACTGGCCGGGAAATGTGTTTTCTATGATACAAATTTCAGAGTTGTGTTGGACGAATTGAGTTTTCATTTATCATTTACTCTACAAGTACCTCTCCCTCTTGAAAATATTTATTATGTCCATTTGATGGTGGCTTGAAATAGGTAGCCACTAAGCACCAAACTACGTACAATCCATTGTGTTTAATATCTTGGCTTTATAAGTTAAAAGTATAAATTGTTCGGATTTCACAGGTTCCATATGTTTCAGGATCGAATTATACACAAGATTAACAAGAATAGATTCTGATAAATATCACAACATAACAACGATTATGTTGTATGTATTGAGTGATCATGTTGCATGATTACAACTGATAACTTGTCATTACAGAAACAAAGAAGATTGGGTTTGAACCCTTTAATAATTCTGCATATATTAAACTGGAAGGGTTAACTATTTGATTACAATGTTTGACCTATATATACTAAATGAACCATCGTGACTTTTCCCAAGAGTCACAACTTTCCATAAATAATTAACTATAACCGAAATTAACTTCCATTCGGTTATTAACTTTATTCTTGACATACCAGACCCCTTAACTTTGCGTTTATAACATTATTGGTCCAACATTCACCCCCTAATGTTATACACGGCAATCGAGTCTTCTTCACTTGTCTTCATGAGATGAACAACAAAACTTCCTTTATTCTTCATCAAATGGGAAATCGGGTGACTATGAAGGCTGACACACACTTGAAGCTTTTAGGGTTTAGTTTGTGAGGATGAGTAAGGAAGATGGTATGCAAGGATTATTTATATGGACATAGATGATATCAAGCATTAAACATTCCAGATATCAATATTCTTTATTAATTGCTTCCAATAAACATATGCTAGTCTTAATTTCATGACCCTTGTAACAGATGTGATACAGCAACTTTAACAATCAATTTATGGTAATAACCTTTGAAAAAAAAACTGTTGTTAAATCTTTTTACAAATTTGGGCATAAGTGAAACAATGAAAATGTACAATACAATCAATGGCATGCTTCCGTCTTAAAATGGAAATAGAAACGTATTTTGTCGATAAGAACTGGCCGGGAAATGTGTTTCTATGATACAAATTTCAGAGTTGTGTTGGACGAATTAAGTTTTCATTTAGCATTTACTCTACAAGTACCTCTCCCTCTTGAAAATATTTAGTATGCCCATTTGATGGTGGCTTGCAATAGGTAGCCACTAAGCACCAAACTACGTAGAATCCATTGGGTTTAATATCTCAGCTTTATACGTTAAAAGTATAAACGCTATTTACTTTTCTAAATCGTTCCTTTGGACTGAATAACTATAGTTCAAGTAAATTATTTGAAAGTTTGTATTAAACCGTTAAATCAAGAGGAGAAGCCTATTAAAAATTTTGGATGAGGACCTAGACAGAGATCTTGACGTCATTATACGATCCTAGATTTTGGGTACAATCTAGAGTTAGTCAGTTACTATACTCAACTACTGGAGTACTCGTGTTATCAATTCTAATTTATCTGAGTAGGCAATGTAGTATTATGAACAAATTAAATGAACTACTAATTGCTTTACGCTAATTATTAGACAATGGCTAGCATCGAGACAATATTTTAAAGGTAATGGGTGTTTCAAATGCATTCTTTAACCTGCGAAAATACCTTCATGCTGGCACAAGTAATTTTGGTATGAGTCGTAATCTGCGTGTTGCTGTATTGGGTTGAGCAATACATTTTTGCTCATTTTTTTTGAGCAAAATTTTTGCTCATATTTAAAAAGAAGTTAAAGTCACTTTAATAGCTCAGATGGCCACCCAATTTGGGGGGAGGTTTTACCCTCCTAGGCAAGGTCTCAAGTTCGAGTCTTGTCTAGGGCGATAGGGGTTTCCTCTCGCGTGTGTAAAGGGAAGGGTGCCATTGCCTTTTGGGCTGGACCCAACCTACGCCTTCCGGGCTAGGGGCCATGTAGCCACAAATTGCCGTTCAAAAAAAATAACTATTAGTTGTGGCGGATTCAGAGGCCTGAAATAATCTTATCTAAGAAAACAGCCAATCACAAAATCAACCTAAAACAACAAATTTGATTTGGTTATGTGTTTTAGTATAAACTGAAAATAAAAGAGTATCCCATGTTTGCTCTTCTATCTTTACCATATTCATAATTTTTCCTCTTTTACCAACAAATTTGGTATCAGAGGCAGATCCCTCCGGCCATATATGCTAGTATGTTTTTACCCTAGTTTTGTACTAATATCTGTCATGGCAATGACCGGTACTTCCGCCTCTTCAAGCCCCTTATCCTAATTTTCAAAGGTGAAAATTATCATTTTTGGAGCCTAAAACTGATGATGACGTTCAAGTCTCAGGAGTTACGCGACTTAATTGAGAATGGGTTCAAGGAAACGCATCCAGAAAAACCTAACCAGCAGCTACGAGACAACCGAAAGAAAGACGCCAAGGCTCTTTTCTTCATCCAACAAGCAGCGGCTGATCTGATTTTCCCAAAAATTGCAGTAGCTACAACATCAACAGAGGCATGGGAGACTCTAAAGCGAGAGTATATGGGTGGCAAGAAGGTAATTGCTGTGAAAATGCAAACTCTCTTGCGAAAATTTTAAGCTTTGGGCATGCAAAGAATGAAAAAGTGTAGGTGTATTTATCTCGAGTGTCCAGTGATGCGAGGTCAAGCTTTCAACCTCTAGGTTGTGTACCTAATCGATGTAGCAAAGTATAGACAAATACCATGAGGAAATTCGTTCTCTAGGGGTACAATTAGGGGACGGTTAAGGCAAATTCCTATTGCTCTACGGGGTGGGCTATTTTTGTATTGTTATTATTTATGAAAGCAATTAAAGGTCTTGGGGTTTTGGACTGGATTACTAAACGAAGAGAAAACACAAATGAAATGAAAACAACTAAATAAAATAAGATAACAAACAGGAGGATAGGGGCAACTACTTAGGGACAATCTACCTAGGGTTAGGAGAAACTAATAACAACTTAATTAATTGAAGTACGGGGAAGTACTTCTTAATTTAAGGTGATCATGACGTGGATATTCGAGGAAGACATCCTATGGGCAAATTAAGACAAGGGCCGGATAAGCTAACCTAGCCTAATATACTCATGCAGTAAACACAATTCCCAATTTAAATAAACCGAATCTTGGGCGCTAGAAGGATGATATCCTAGCGTGAGAACTAACCTAGATATGCAATTACTAGCACGAGTGTCACAACTAGCTTAGGTTCACTAAATGATCAATAGACAAATCTAGTTAAAGCGGGTCTAGACTAATTGGATATATCTGGTTAATTAAAATTTCAAGTATTCTACTGATTTAATTCCCTTGATATGGATTAGATCTAGGTGTCAGCTATGGTGATTGTGGTCTTGGTTAGAAAACGATCCGCTAAAATTCCATATTTGTGAAACGTCATTGATACTGGTGTTGTGACTTTGTTCCACAACATCTTTTATTTGCTCATTAAACGTTGTTGTTTGTTTTATATTTTCAACAAATTTTAAAGCTAGCCGCCTAACGAGCGGGCCTTGAGGCTAGTACTTCATGAAGCAAGCTATTCATATATTCAACATGGATACGAATTAAACAACAAGATACAGTTACTTACAATAATTAAGGTGTCACAAGTAAATAACTCATCATAATCTAGGTTTCATGCATCCTAGGAGTTACTAACAAGATTAGCCAAGCGTATTAATGAGGATCGCACAAAATAAACAAGGTAAATTTGATAATAGAAGACATGATAAATCAAACTGGAAATTGTATTGATGTTCCCTTGATTACAATGTAATAAAAAGCAAGAAAAACCTTCTTCAATGTTAGGAAAATTCGTCCCAAAACTAACTCCCGAATATGACTTATGATACATGAAAATAATGAAACCCTAGGCTTGTATATATAGGTTTCGGGGGTCAGACGACGCTAGGGGGTACGCAGATGGCATCAGATGTCGATTAGGGTTTTAGGTTGGTTCATAAACCAGTGGTTGGACGGCGTCAGGGGTCTTCTCAGACAATGTCACACTAGAGTGCGATGATTCTGGTCCCTTAAGCAAAATACCAAGTTCTCTGGAATGGGCATCCCATTATACCATAGTAGTTAATCTACCATGCTAGTTAATTTTCCTGCTTGGTACCCACTTAATTATTCAACATTTCAACATGTGTTATGCACTACCTATCTTTTGTTTATTTTTCTTTTTTTTTCACTGGTTTTCTAGAGCGTTATGCATGTTTAGTAGTTTAGGCAAATCGGCTCTAAACCCTCCACAAAAAGCATAACCCTTTATAAACACAAAAGCAAACCCATAACGTCCGGGAACTAAAACTTGTTGGCTGAAGGACAGCGGTGCCGATTAGGCGGAAAAGTAAAGGTGGAAAGGGTCGAACAAGTTGTGTCACGAATAGGTTCATGTTGACCTACATATGTTGTCCATCTTTTAAGAATTTTATACTGTTGTTAGTGCTAATAATTAGGAAACAAAAACTTATAGCTGGTTTTAACCCATTTGACCAGCCTCATTCGACCAGTTTCATGTTTGAGATAAACCACAATTCAAAAATCAACACAATTACAAAGCTGCTACTTTAAACTTAAGTACTGAACTCTAAAGAAAGATTACAAAATTTGGGAAACTATAGTCCGTTCACCTTAAAGTTAAACTCATTGGAATGCTTCAACTTTCCATCCATTATTATTTTTTGCTGCAGCTCATTTTTTCCATCCATCACCTTAAATTATATTAAACTCATTGGAATGCTTCAACAGGGAAGTGAGAAAAAGAAAATTTCATGAGATAAAATTCTCAAAATTAAGTTTTCATGATTGTTTCATAAGGATGCTATTCATTCACTAAATAAATTAGCTATGCTAGCATCCCAATGTATTAAGGCTAGAATTATAGGATTTTGCTTAAATGCCCAAGAAACACAATCCATCACTAACTAGTTAAGGGGGACTTTTTACCAAAGATTACATTGTGAAAACAGTGTAATCTATCCATCTATTTACCTAAAATACAAACACGTAAAAAGATTGTTTAGTTGACATATACTTAAAGAGTACCTAATATTCTCGATCATGAGAAGATTAGTCATGTCTGAGAAAAGTTCCCTGTCAAACGGTTTAAGAACTTTAAGCTCCTCATTAAGAATGTGTAAAGCTTTGGCACGTTCGTTCCTGTAACCAACAATCAACATAAATACAACGGAAAATCAAATCAGCTTTTGAGAAAAAAAAAATACTATTACTAAAGTTAATGATTATAACTCAAAATAATCGTACGTATCCAATGCCTCTAGGTACTTCTGTTTAAGAAACTCAGACAACATTTTAAACAAATAACGATTATCACCGAAGCGAATAAAACCGGCTAAGTACTTCTCCCAATTATCCCAATCCCCCTTAACAACGAGCTCCTTGATATAATTGACATTGCAGAATGCTCCGGATTCTGACTCTAGTCTTTTAAAAAGAAATAAATTATTATTATTATTATTATTATTATTATTATTATTATTATTACATAGCTTTTTTGAAATGTAATAATTATTTCTTTTTAAAAGACTAGAATCATAATCCGGAGCATTCTGCAATGTCAATTATATCGAGGAGATTGTTGTTAAGGGGGATTGGGATAATTTGGAGAAGTACTTAGCCGGTTTTATTCACGTCGGTGATAATCGTTATTTGGTTAAAATGCTGTCTGAGTTTCATAAATAGAAGTACCTAGAGGCGTTGGATAAGTAAGATTCTTTTGAGTTATTATCATTCACTTTAGTAATGATATTTTTTTTTCTCAAAAGCTGACTTGATTTTCTCGTTGTATTTATGTTGATTGTTGGTTACAGGAACGAACGTGCCAAAGCTTTACACATTCTTAATGAGGAGCTTAAAGTTTCTAAACCATCTGACCCGGAACTTTTCTCGGAAATGACTAATCTTTTCATGATCGAGAATATTAGGTATTCTTTAAGTATATGTCAACTAAACAATTTTTTTTACGTGTTTGTATTTTAGGTAAATAGATGGATAGATTACAGTGTTTTCACAATGTAATCTTTGGTTAAAAGACCCCCTTAACTAGTTAGTGATGGATTGTGTTTCATGGGCATTTAAGCAAAATCCTAAAATTCAAGCCTTAACACATTGGGATGCTAGCGTAGCTAATTTTAGTAATTAGTGAATGAATAGCATCCTTATGAAACAATCATGAAAAGTTAATTTTGAGAATTTTATCTCATGAAATTTTCTTTTTCTCACTTCCCTATTGAAGCATTCCAATGAGTTTAATATAACTTCAAGGTGATGGATGGAAAAAATGAGCTGCAGCAAAAAAATAATAATGTTATCACTGTTTTTTCGTTTTTGATCATATCGGTTATTTTCTACCTACATTTTTCCTCTTTTACCAACATTTTGACGTACATTTTTTTTGGTGTATAGTGAAAGAATGTTGTCCATGCTAGTCACTGAAGAATTTTTTTTTTGGTATATTTTTTTTCAGAGTTTTTTATTATCATGTGGTTAGTGGTTTTGTTTTCTTGTTTAGAAAATATGAAGTATCTTGTTATGTAAGCTTTTCGCTTATGTAACGGGCTGAGATATGGGATTCACCCATATCCGTTGTACTTAAATGATTTTTGGAGTAATATATTTACCAGGTCATTGACCTTTTACCCAGAATTTCACAAATAAGAGTTTGTAGTAATGTTAGATTTTAGTATTTCCTATGCAAGTAATCCAAAATTTGACATTTTCTGAGGAAATATCTACTTACAATTGGCCTTTGTTATATTCCTTTAAGTTATATCTGAAATATAGATACTAAATGATGTATTAGTAGCAGCATTAGAATAAGTACCAACCCAATATCTATATATATCTTCATATTATTAGACATCTATGCGTTCTTATACCATTATCGAAAAAATCTGTTTTTAGGGAGAATGCACTACTCTGTACGTACACAGACGTTGTAACAGCAAGGGGTGTATTGGCTAGTGAGCTAATTAAAGAAACTGATTGAAATGAACAAAGAATTGCGTCACAAATGTCTACTTCCTACTGTGAATAATTCAAGGTTGCATTTATTAGTCAACCAGAGGTAATATTACTCATAAGTTTCCTGTTAGAACTACTTAATGATTTTTGTTTGATTTATTTATTTCAACAATTTACAGCTTGAAATGGCAGCACCAACTATGCCAGAATCCGAACTCTGATCCAGACATCACTAGTATCTTGGTGGATCATTCGTGTGGGCCACAAAATGCTGCTCAGGGTCAAGTTCATGTGGCCAATGAGTTTAGTTCCATACGTAGATTAGGTGGTTTGCAAATGCTTACTATCAAAAGGAGGGAATGCCATCCCTCCATTTTATGCAGTATAGATAAAAGATTAATAACAGAAACAATATTAGCATGCTTGTTTCACTATTAATCTTACATGTGTAAGCTTACATCATCTAAGCGAATAATGTGAATGAGGTTGATGGTTCTGTGAGCCTTATGAATGTAGAAGCACAAGCAGAACAAATGGCTTTAGGTAAGTAATTTAAGTTTTCTGTTACTCGATTTTTTATTTATTTTATTTTATTTTTTTGAAAGGCAACAATCTATAGAAAAACCAATTTCTTACATTACATTTATTAATTCTTTTAAAATAATTTATTATGAAAATAGTTGCATCAACTTCAGGATCAAATAGACGTGAACACACAGAGTCTCTTTCTTTAACTGTGGTCCCTAAGAAGCCTAGAACACCTCGCATTAGAGATTCAAGAGTTTTAGAATATTCTAGACCCTTAAACCCCGCATTCGAAGATGTAAAAACTTTCATTGACTTCAAGATTATATACGGAGGTCATTGCATTGATAATGAGCTTTCAGAGGAACTCACTTCAAGCTACTATAGGCTATGCTTTCAGAAGAAGCAATTTCTTCATGATGGCGCGCTTACCTGAAGGCCTGTGTCCTAAGTTGGTGGCAGGTATGATTGGTGAGACTGTTAGCATAGCTGCTAAGATCAAGAACACCAAGCTCACCACTGCTAAGGAAGAGCTTGAAACGTGGGATAGTATTTTAAAGGCTTTTGAACTATTGGGTATGAAGGTTGGGTTTTTAAGGGATAGGAAACATCTACTTGCGACTTTTGAACTATTGGGTAATAATTATACATTTAAAACTATGCAAATAAATTTAAGATTAACCACTAAACTTACAAACATAAACCACATTTCTCTAACATACCTTTTTATCAAAATTTTGACTCAATTGATTTTATAGTGTTTTTGATAACGAATTTAACCAAATGTTGACCGAAATCAAAATTAATTTTATCTTTTATGGCCAATAGGATGAGACATTATTGTTGAAATCTTAGTCAATCAAACATGCTTATTTTATATAACCCTTTAAATGGTCGTTCCTTAATAATAATAATAATAATAATAATAATAATAATAATAATAATAATAATAATAATAATAATAATAATAATAATAATAA
>LBNU01013936.1:0-47106 GCA_014162995.1 Artemisia annua | reverse complement strand
GGGGCGGGGCGGAGCGGGCTTATCGGGTTTTGGGGCGGGTTTCGGGGCCTTAACGGGGATTCTTATCGGGTTTGGGGCGGGGACGGGGCACACCATCCCCGCCCCGCCCCGCCCCGAAATATATTTATACATATACATATATGCATATACATAAAATATTGTATTAGTATTTACGTACTAAAAATATAATTCTCTAACTTTTGTTAGTTTTTATCTTTGTAATATTTCAAATTGTGATGAAAGAAGCTTGTTTTATATCATAATATTCTAAAAAAGTTGTGAATTATTTCAATGTTTAATTTGTTATTAATGTGTTATTATTAATAGTGTAAAAATAAAAGTAAACAAGGAACGACACGAGTATGATGGAGCATAGCGCTCAAAAAAGACAACCCGATAAGATCCCAGTGGGGAATGGGGCGGGTTTGGGGGAGCATATTGCCCCAACGGGGCGCCCCGATAAGATCCCCAATGGGGATTGGGGCGGGTTTGGGGATGACTTTTGTAATCGGGTTTGGGGATGGGGAGAGCCGCCCCGCCCCAAACCCGCCCTATTGCCATTCCTACTTCTAGAGTTAAATGACTACAATTGCGGTTTAAATACACCACAACAACGAATTTTTACAATCTACTCATTTCACAACGCATTTTTACAATTGCGATTTAAATAGACCACAATACAAGTTTACGATCTAAGACGAGTGTATCTTGTCATTTCACATCGACCTACACTTCCAGAGTTTAATGACTAGAATTGCCATTTAAATAGACCACAACAACGAATTTTTACGATCTACTCCTTTTATATATCAATACAAGTTTACGATCTAATTCACACTCTCCTTAACATCATCTCACCAACAAATACGACCTGTTGACTTTAATCACCACCACCGTTAACCGCCTCACATTTAAATACCTCCAATTTACCGCCAATTTCATTTCATTTCAAACCTAACTAACTTCACACACACACACACACACATATCAACGGTTCAATCATCATCTGCGTGTAGGTAACTTCTAATCAGTTTCGTAATTATCATCTAACAGAACTGTTAATCCGATTCATAACCTAGTTTACCGATTCAATTTTGACCGTGTAAACCCTATTTTTTGGTACTTTTACTCGAATTGATAGTATTATGTCAATTAAGTGTGTTTTTGTTACAATTTGATGATTTTGAAGGTGTTTTGCGGTTGATTGTGATCAGATCGTGTCTCGTGAGCAGTTCGTTGTAATTTCGAGCTGAATTTCGGTTTGCGGCTAATCGAACGGTATTTTCGAAACCTAATGATGTTAATTTTTGTTAGTGTAAGTATGTTCGTTTGGTACTTTTACTCGAATTGCTCGTATTAGGTCAATTAAGCTTGTTTTATGTTATGATGTGATGATTTTGAAGGTGTTTTGTGGCGGATTGTGGTCCGATCGTGTTTTGTGAGCTGAATTTCGGTTTGCGGTTAAATCAATAGGTATTTTCGAAACCTAACGATGTTACTTTTTCGTCGGTATCTGTTTTCCGTTTTTGTGTTCGCGTATTATGTTCGTTTGTAGTTATTTATTGTGTTATGTATTGATATAGAGAAGAGAGAAGAAACAGTGCGAAACGAACATTTGCTGTATTTGATATCTGTTTATGGGTCTGTCCATAGCAGATGTAGAGATATCTTGTATGTGTACAAATATTTGGAGTGATTAATATAAATTTTCATCTTTGCACGTAAAAAAAAAAAAAAAAAAGACCACAACAACGAACTTTTACAATCTACTCCATTTATCAACACAAGTTTACGATCTAATTCACACTCTTCTTAACATCATATCAGTATATCACCAACAATTACCACATGTTGACTTTAATCATACCACCGTTAACCGCCTCACATTTAAATACCTCCAATTTACCGCCAATTTCATTTCATTTCAAACCTAACTAACTTCACACACACACATCAACGGTTCAATCATCATCTTCGTGTAGGTAAAATCTAATCAGTTTCATCATTATCATCTAACAGAACTGTTAATCCGATTCATAACCTAGTTTACAGATTCAATTTTGACCGTGTAAACCCTAATTTTTGGTACTTTTACTCGAATTGATAGTATTATGTCAATTAAGTGTGTTTTTGTTACAATTTGATGATTTTGAAGGTGTTTTGCGGTTGATTTTGATCAGATCGTCTCTCGTGAGCAGTTCGTTGTAATTTCGAGCTGAATTTCGGTTTGCGGCGAATCGATCGGTATTTTCGAAACCTAATGATGTTAATTTTTGTTAGTGTAAGTATGTTCGTTTGGTACTTTTACTCGAATTGCTCATATTAGGTCAATTAAGCTTGTTTTATGTTATGATGTGATGATTTTGAAGGTGTTTTGTGGCTTATTGCGATCCGGTCGTGTTTTGTGAGCTGAATTTCGGTTTGCGGTTAAATCAATAGGTATTTTCGAAACCTAACGATGTTACTTTTTCGTCGGTATCTGTTTTCCGTTTTTGTGTTCTCGTATTATGTTCGTTTGTAGTTATTTATTGTGTCATGTATTGATATAGAGAAGAAAGAAGAAACAGTGCGAAACGGCTTGTAGTTAACTTTAGTTAGGAAGCTTGAACTAGTATTGCAAACACTCAGGCTGCGTATAGTTTTAGCATATAGACAAATCGATTTTGAAATCGAATGCTGTGAGTTTCCGGATCTTTCTGTTTTATAATTTCGTTGTAGTCTAAGTTTTGTCGTCTGTTGAAAGTCGTTATATCACATATTAATAATGTAGTTAACTTTAGTTAGGAAGCTTGTATTAATGTTGTTAACACTTAGACTGTCTATAGCTTTAGCATATAGATACATCTCTAGGTATGTATGAAATCGAGTGCTGTGAGTTTCTGGCTCTTTATGTTTTAGAATTTCGCTGTAGTCAGGTGTGTAGAAACAGTGCGAAATGATTAATAGCTAACTTCAGTTAACACTCAGACTCTATAAATTTAGCACATAGCGGAATTGATAGGTATTTTCAAAATCGATTGTTGTTCGTTCATGGTTAATAACCATATCACACAATGGCTTGGAAGAATAGCGACGAAACATAGTTAAATGGCTAAAAAGAAATGTTTATTAGGAAGAGTGAATTGTTTTGTTGACACTCTGTGGCATCTAGTTTAAGTTTTTAGCGTAGCTGAGTGAGAAGATGATCTACAGTGGAGGATGCAATGGCTATGTACTTTTTTTGTATTGTGTATGACACTTTTTTCAGTCTCCTTGAACAGGAATTGACATTTATGTATAACTGGTTAAGTGTGTATCATGCCATATCTTAATTGATAACGTTAAAGTGTGTGTAAAACTTTTAGATCTATTGCTATGTCCAGCTAAGCATACAAAAATTTAAACTCATGTTGCTCCTTTGCCCTCATACAATAGGTGTAGGAGATCCTTCATTTTCAGAGTTTACCTAGGGCAAGGAAAGCCAACAGAATCGTTGTTCTATGGTTCTATATGGTTCTTATATGCACCTAGCCTTTTGTATTATATGATTTTTCACAAAGAGAGATGGTTTTAATAATTAGATAATGCTCATAGGATGTTTTAAGATCTTAATTTTATGGTTTTGCTAAAATTGTTAAAAGCTTGAAAATGTTTCACCTTTGATACCTGGCATCATGATGCTCGCCTGTTTGCATGATTGGCCATGCTTTTCTCAAAAGAAAATGTAATTTGCTTTAGATACTGCAACATTATGATACAATATTTGGAGATCTGTTCTTTTTCTGAATCAATTTCATACTGATGTTAGTCATTTTGAATCTTAAGTCTATTTTGCATGGTGTCCGTACTTGAATGTTTCATTTGGAAGCTTGAGTTCCAACACTTTGACCGCATATTGTTTTTGCATAGCCACGTGTCATTTTCCTTTGTCACTCATTTAGTTATAACTGCTTCAGTTTGTATCATGCTTTGTGTAGATAGTTAAGAATTATGTGTAGGAGAACTAGTAAACCTAGTGGCTATCACTATTTCCAGCTAAACATGTCAAAAGTCAAATTCCCGTTGATCCTTTGCCATCATTTATAGTGGCAGGGCATGACATCAACCCCTTTGGTTTATGGTTTCCATGTGGTTATGTTGTTATATATGTAGCCAGCCTTTAGTATTCTGCTACTTTTAGCTAAAAGATATGCTTCTGCTAGATTATGCTTATAGTAACTTTTTTTGGTTCTGTTAAAGTTGTTAAGAAGCTTGAAATTGTATCACCTTTGATAACTGCCCTCATGATGTTCACATGTTCGAGTGAATGACCATATTTTTTTCTTAAATAGAACTGTGAAATTCTCACTTACTGCACCATGATGATATCATATTTTGATGTGTTATATTTATGAATCGAGTTTTTGGATGTGTTATATTTCTGAATCGAGTTTTTTTTTTTTTTTTTTTTTTTTTTTTTTCTTTTTTTTTTTTTTTTTTTTTTTTTTTTTTTTTTTTTTTTTTTTTTTTTTTTTTTTTTTTTTTTTGTTTTTTTTTTTTTTTTTTTTTTTTTTTTTTTTTTTTTTGGTGCTGCCATCAGCCAACTGTTAGCTTATAATACTAGTATTGGTCAATTTTATGATATATTGATACCTATATGCAAATAAGTTTGGAACGCATGATGTGTATGTCTTGTAACTAGTCATTTGTTAGTGGCAATCACAATTGATCGATGTGATCTATTAATAGCTATATCACAGTCTTAGTTTTTCCCTATTGTTCATTAACTTTGACTAGCAGAAGCAGAACTGCAAACTTATCGTCTTCAGATTGGTGATCTTGGTAATCAGGTCGTACAACAAGTGTTAAGGTATATCAAGTTATCTGGATCATTTGCAAATACTGCAATGAGGTGCAATGCGTGCTGGCGGGAGCTGGAAGGACGGGCTATAACTACCACATGTGGCCATCTCTTATGTATCCTGATTTTTTTAATCATCTGTAGACTACAGTTAGTTATATTTTTCTTGGAACTGAATAGCACTGTGCAGAACCTGTTTTCCTTAATGGGATTTAAAGGCAATGAAGATGCCAGTAAGATACTAAGCAACGATGCAGCTTGCCCTATTTGTGATCAAGTACTTTCTAAAAGGTATAAGTAGATCTCGATACAGAGGTTTCTAGCTCTTCTCTGTCTTCCTCTATCCTCCCAATTTGACATCCTTGTCAACAAAATTTTGAAAAAGTCACACAACTTAGTTAACGGGATACAACTTAGGTCTGACCTTAAATAGGCATATTTGCTGGTTGGGTTGTCTAATCTTTCTTATGGGTATCATTTGGGTTAAAAAGTTTGTTAACTGAGTCAATATGTCCCTGCAAACACCTTTTTTCCTTTGTTATTTATGTTTTATTTTTTATTGGTATATCTTTAAATATTATGTTCTTATCTCCAATGACATCCTTGATGTAAATTTGGTCTCTTATTTGTTGTTGTCTTCCTACAGGTACATGCAACAGGTGTTGGGTATTCCACTGCTAGTCTGCCGAAAGCTTGTCTCTTCAACTATTTAGCTGCATCATTTTTCATTTCTGGCTGCTTATTAACCTGCTGTGTGTTTTTTGCTTTCAGTCTTATGAAACCTGTGGATACAAACCCAAGTGACGAGTGGGTTAATGTAAGAAATACATAGGAAGATTTTATGTAAAGAAATTTGATTCAATCTAATGCCACAATCTCCACACATATCTAGGTGGCGAGCAACCTTTTGTTAGTTTTTAACTTTCTTCACATGCTTTACTGCAGATGGCTATGACTGGATTATCTCCACAGCTACGTATCCTTTTAATTTGCAATATTCATAAGTTTTCATGAAATCAGGTATCTATATGTACAAAGATAATCACATTCCACTAAGACTCCTCATTTCAATCAACATGCATAATAGACGATAGGATGGTATAGCTGTCTGGTTGTATTGTAATTTTGCCTGTGAACATCAGTTCGAAGTTAGCATCTTGTATCATATCTTGATGCATTACGTACTTTTTTCATATATCTTTTCTTTGACATACATTAAGTAATGAAGAGTGCATATAGAAGCGTCATGTTCACCATTGGACAGAAGGAACTAGAAATGCAATTCAAGATGAACAGGATAGTAGCTCAGTGCCGGCAGAAATGTGAGGCGCTGCAAGAAAAGTTCACAGAAAAAATGGAGCAGGTGCATACCGCATATCAGAAAATGGGCAAAAGGTGCCAGATGATGGAACAAGAAATTGAAAACTTGTCTAAAGATAAACAGGAGCTCCAAGAAAAATATTCTGAAAAGTCCAGGTCAGATATATTTAAACTGTAATATCCACTCTCGTCTCTTGAATTTCAACTGCGAAACTTGAAGCCTCATTATATCTTGTACTTCGAATTTACAGGCAGAAGAGAAAACTGGACGAGATGTATGACCAATTGAGAAGTGAGTATGAGTCGGTCAAACGGTCAGCCATTCAACCTGCAAACAACTTCTTCTCAAGGGCAGAGCCTGATTTGTTTCCCAGTCCAGCCAACATGATGGATCACAGAGATACCACAAGGAAAGGTAATCTCATTTTGGTTATCAATAAGTGTTATAATGAGTTATAGGAAAATTTAGCAATTAACCAACTACAGAAAATCTTTGCATTTATACACCAAACTTCAATGTTGCATAAAATAACGTTGGCCAATAAACTCTTCTTCTACCAAACTTATCTCCCTACCCAAACATTTGAGAAGTGCTTAAAAACATTACTGAAAGTCCACATTTGAAAGAAAAAAAAAAAAAAAAAAAAAAAAAAAAAAAAAAAAAAAAAAAAAAAAAAAAAAAAAAAAAAAAAAAAAAAGTAGCTCCTTAAGTTTTATTTTTTGGGAAATCGACAGCTGTTTGGTATGACACAAATTTTTTTATGACATTTTGTTTAAAAAACCATGTTATTATGAGATTTTGTTGAAAACTACACATTGCCTATTTTAATGAATTTCCTTAGATAAACCTACACAATCGGTTGTGCATAAAGTGTGTAGATAGGTAATTAGTTTCTAGGATATGTAAACTTCATTTACGTGCCATGTTGGTGTTTCCCAAGAAATGCTAGTTAATTATATGCTGCAGATTGGTCGGTTTTCACCCCTGACACTCCAGGACCTCGTGAAGATATATGGCCGCAGACAACTAGACAGAACAGTTCGAACTCTGGGCCATTCGACATCACTGATAGCCCACCTGCTAAACATTCAGCAATCCCAGTTGAAAGCAGAAGACCAGCTGGTCGTCCCATGTTTGGAGGTGGAGGTGGTGGTGGTGGAGCAAGCAATCCTTCTATGACCCTAAGAAATCTTATATTATCACCAGTGAAGAAGGCTCAACTCTCACGTAGCAGAACTCAAGTGTTCACGTAAGTAACATATACTCAACCTGTGGATTTACTAGTCCTGAAGGTGCTACTCCTATGCTCCTAGCACTGATATTGTGCCTTGTCTTCACCATTTCCAGGTTGTAGATAAGAGAGCAGCAATCAACTATAATCAACAAGTCTTCTCATTTTCTGCATATGATTACTTGGAAATAACCATACTTTCACTTGCATACTCCAAGATATGACAACTATTCTGTTTTGTTGCCAGAATCTTATGCAAAAGTAAGTAGCTAGTCTAGCTTTTAAATTGCTGTCTGCTGATATAAAAACATAAATACCCGAATACGCTGTGAATAATGTAAGAGCTAGCATTTGTATATCCTTGCTAAGATCGAAACTTTTAACATGCATGACAAAAGAGCAGTGCAATGAAATCAATGTCTTCCCATATTTTATTTTTTCTCTGTACGCGTTTACAGTGCCAACTTGCTTGTTTTGATTATAGTGAAATGAATTTTTAGATGCTGTCTCCTTTTTCTAGAATTTTTTAGTGTTATCACATTTTATGTAATACTCTACTTTTGAACTCAAGGAAAAGAGTGTCTCGGTATCCCTGAATGACCTGTGCTATGCTGCCAGTTGCTTTAGCGATGTCTGAAACCCATACCATGATCCCGGTTACCTACTTGAATCATACAGTATTTATAGACTGAATTGTTACATCCTAAGGACTTCAAAATCTCTTCCTCTCACTCTTGTATTTTCACTACACAATATCCCGATCCTGTAACTTTTGCTCTACTTTATGGCTTTAAGCCTTTAAGTATGGCATGAATTCCTGGTCAGGATTTACAGAATTCGTACATCAGTGTGCCTCTCACTCAATCTTTTTAACATAAGGTTATAGTGGTAAATCAGAAATGTACATCAATACAAGAGAACTTGTTTTTGTTTCTTGCTCTCACTCTTGTTTAATCTTGCAACTCATGTTGCATCTTGTGGATTCTGTTGCTTGTCACTAAGCGTAAGTCATCATCCTTGACCTTCTAATTTTCTCCCTAGTCTCCACATTAAGTAGTTTCAGTTTGTTCATTTTCAATTTTAGCTGTTATCCTACAGTTCCAAGGTTCGTCTTGGTCATAGTCTGCTGTAAATTATTCTGGCTAGACCGCTAGAGTATCTGCTTTAACTGGTACATTCTCTACTTTAGCCAGTTACCATAGTCTAGCTACGAAAATTGATTCTTTCTCCTGATATGATTTCGTTACCTAATTGTGGATTAAATTCACTAATTTGGTCGGTGCACGTGCATTTGATTGATTTATATATGAATGTATGAGCAAACATTCAAGTGTGTGAGTTTCTTTACATAAACATGTGTTGATTTGCAAAACTTTTTGGTTCAGGTTTATGAAACTCAAAGTTAGGAGCTTTTTTGTTGTGACTTTATTCTTCTCTGGACACTAATGTTTCAATGTCTTTTCTGTATGCCTACTGTGAAAATCATATTCATTAAAGAGATACTGTTAATGCTTTTAATTTCTTATAATATGTGATAAGATGTCACACAACATGGCAGTTCTTGATTACTATCTCACGGCTGTTGCACATTAATTAATACATACCACATAGGTTTGCAGCCCCGTTATTTTCACGAGAAACTTATTTTGGGAGTCAAATATTGTTGTAAAGCTTACCTTCTTGTAAAGACAGTGTTGGATCAACCAAATGCTCGGTGTAAACTTGTTCCTTTATCAATTCAAGGGTACTACATGTGGTAAACATTTGAGGTTTTGTGTCATAGTGAACACTTGGAAACAAAAGTAAATAATCGTGGCTTAATCATCAATCTTGATCCTAATCCCAATAACGATTGTGTTCTTGATTAATTAACTGAGTTTAATTTGATCTTTAACATTGTTTTTATCGGGAATTAGCCTTGATTCGATTAGGTTTCGTTTTTTTTTCTTAGGGTTTTTTGTTAATCGTCGTTTAGGGTTTATTAGGGAATCGTTTTTATTAATTCTTATTCTTCTGGACGATTCAAGATGAAAGTCGGTTAGGGATCTTTTGGTGCTTATATATTTATGCCTTAATTTCTTAAGGCTCTCGTTTTGAAGATAGGCGGTGTTCTTCTTGTTTTTGCATGTGCGATTGTTTTTTCTTTTTTAGGGTTTCGTTGCTGTTTTAATTGCTATGGAGAAAGTGAGTTTTGATAATTTGGATTTGGGTACGGGAGTGGAGAATACGTATTCGTTGTCGAATGTGACTGTGAGGAAACATAAGAAGTCACAAAGGAATGCTACTGTGAATGATACTAGTAACACTGCCGTTGTGGAGAACACCTCTTCAGATCCTAGTTTAGCGACTGACGATCAGACCAAATCTACTAAAAGTAAGCATGATTATATTAATGTTTTGTTTGGTGTGTCGCTTAAAACTATGAAGGATATTGATGATTTCACCAAGGGTTGTGAAGATGGTACATATTCGGTGTGGAATGAATTGGAAAGTGATGTTCGAACTATGGTTATGGAGGCTGTTTGTGGTTTGGCGGAGGCTTTTAGTGCTGAAACAATTGTTAAATCTACGACCTGCTTCAGCTAACCACACGACGTTCAGTCGCCCAAACACACGAACATACTATACAAAGAAGGAGAGGCAAGCGCTGAGTCTTAAATTAGATTACCCCTCTGATTCGTCACCCGCTGAGCTAACGTCGAGATGTAAGTGTTAGAAAGAGTAAGTTAAGTAAAGAAAGATGTCAGTTAATAAATCAGGGTACCCAGCCTCACTAAGGTTAACGGATTGTCTACCATTCGCTCAGCTTCGGAAAGCCCTGTGGAGGCCTACAAAGAAAGGCACAACGCTTATGTTGCATGCAATATCTTGGAATCTGCTTCGATATAAGTCGGATGGATAGTTTTTTAGATTAAAAAAGAATCAAATAGCAGCGAGACTAAATGGTTTTAAGTCGAATAAAGGGCCTAGGAAACCTACTCATGAGTCTCCTATTGTCCAAGTTGATTCAGTTTGTGACGGAGTTAATGTTTCTATTCCACGTAGAGTGGTCGAAAAGGTTAGTGCACGTCTTGAATACACTCTATATGGTTACTTTATTGGTAATAGAATGGCGTTTCCTGTGGTTGAATACTATGTTAGAAATAATTGGGCTAAATATGGATTGAAAAAGATTATGTTGAATGCAAAAGGTTTTTTCTTTTTCAAATTTGATACTCAAGCTGGTTTAGAAGCAGTATTGGAAGATGGACCTTGGTTGATACGCAAATCACCGATCATTCTCAAGAAATGGTCAATTGATACTAGATTATGTAAGGAAGAGTTGACCCGTATTCCGGTATGGGTTAAATTACATGATGTACCCATTCAAGTATTTGAAGATGATGGTATTAACTTGATTGCGTCATTTCTTGGTAAACCTATTATGCTTGATTCGTACACTAGCTCTATGTGTAAGGATTCTTGGGGTAGAAGTAGTTTTGCTCGGTGCTTAATCGAGATTTGTTCTGAGGCTGAGCTTGTAGAGGTTATTACTGTTGGTGTCCCCTCTCTTATAGGGGATGGTTTTACTAAAGAAACTATCCGCGTCGAGTATGAATGGAGGCCTCCCAGGTGTACTTCATGTAAGATCTTTGGGCATACCCAGGATCATTGTCCTAAAACCATGGCCAGTCCTCCTGTTGTCTCGACTCCCAGTGTTGCTACTCCGGCAGAGCCTCCTAATGATGGTTTCCAAAAGGTAAATCATAAGAAGAAGAAGGGTAAAGCCCACTCTAGTAACGTGACCCAGGTTGGTATCTCAGTCAAACCGAATCTTAGGTATGAGCCTAAGAAGACTACCAGTGAGCCAAACAAGAGAGTTACTAATAGGAATAATGTGCCTACATCGTCATCTATGTTGAAATCTAAAGGTTTATCCTCTAAGGAAAGCGATATAACTACGTCAAATCCATATGCTGCTTTGGCTACTGATGAAGGTGGTGATGAAGATTTTGTTGTAAACGAGTTTGATGAATCGGCTAACTTATTTCCTCAATCCAATAATGATGGTAGTCCATCATTCACGGCAGCAGTTGGTTAGCTTGTTTTGCTTAGTTCTTTTCTAGGTTCATTTTTTGATTCTAGAAGTTGTTTTGAGCTTTTGGCATGTCATATGCTATAGGCTTTTTGTTTATCAAGTTGTTTAAGCTTGAGGTTAATGTGGTACTTCAGCCACATTCCATATGTACTTAAACGTTTGGATTTTAATATATTTACCAGGGTGCAAGATTACTCTCCTTTACCCAAAAAAAGTTGTCTGTGTTATTTTCTAGCTTCAAGATATGACTTGAAACTTTGTATGTATCCTTTATTTTGGGTAATTTATGTATCATTACTTTTGGGTTTGACTATTGTTTAAATTATAGTATGTGTAAAGAGTTGCACAGCATTGAAGCAGGAAGTATGTGTAAAGAGAGTTGCACGGCTTATCATATATATCGTAAACAATATTAATATTAGAGTTTTTCTATTTCTATTCATTATTTATAGAAAGAAAGGTTGAAATAAGAGATATTTAGGTGACTCGTGCATTACACGGGTTTTAAGTTATTAAAACTAGGGATACCAACGAGGCGGAAAATATTGGGATCGTATTTACCATCCCCATCTATTATAAGTTAGATATAATTTTTTTTTTACGTTGTTAGTATATAGTGTTATTATTCATTTTCGTAGCTTGAAATGGATGAATACAACCATCTTCTTTTACAGGAAAAATCATGTGTCGATTGTTCTTCAACTCGAGTGAGGTACCATTTGTATAAAAATCAGTGTGTTAATTTTGCGAGAAAAAACTTTGAAAAAAACGTGTAATCGTGAAAACTTTTGTGACAAGATATAAAAATAAAATAACTAAGAAAATTCTACTGTTACCCATCACTATCCAATCTTGTCTACTAATCTCCTCCTAAGACCATGGGGTATCGTAACGTGGAAGCTCGCCAGATCCGACGTGAAAGCCAAAGTGGCGCCGCCACCCTTGTGTCACCATACCCCAACCACTTCTCGCCACTTCCCAAGCCAATTAAGTGGCGGATGCCACTTTTTCTTTTCTTTTCTTTTTTTAATTGGTTTGTGTTTAAGTGTTGTGTTTCAGAGGGTGTTTGGGAGAAGACGTGGTGCAGAAAAGATTGTATAGTTCAGGTGGGTGGCAGGTGTATTGAAGAAGACGAGGTGTAGAAAAGATAAAAAAATATGAGCCCTTCCAAAATTTGACCATAGTCTTTATAAACTTGGCCCATGAAGTTTTTATGGTTATAGTCCAGTTAAGCAAAACTAATTTATTACGTGTATATCAAATAATAGAGTGCCCATTTTTCATTTTACATACTATAAATCCTTTATGTTTTATAAGATTGTATATGGAGTTATAAAAATAATTGGGTATAGTGGGACCTAAATGGCATGTGAAATAGGTGTTATGAGTGAAGGGGTGTTTTCGTGAGTGAGTGTTAAAAGTGAGGATGTTGAGGTGGCGCTCAGTTGGCACTGAAAAAGGCTTTCACTTAAATTTAACAAAAGGGCAATAAGAATATTAAAAAAAAAAAGCATATTAATGGTTTTTGTATAAAAAAAACTACTCCGTAGCAGATACCACAACTACCATTAACTTATTGTGTTTGTGGTATTCAACCCATCTGACGATGATTAACCCGTAAGCATAAATCTTAAAAATCCACATTTACCATTTTTTTTCTTCAAAAAATAGTGTATCTCAAAAACTTGTGTTGTTCCAAGTACTTCTAGATTATTATTATCTACTCTAAGATTGCAATACCTAGATTACTATTTAATTAAAATTTTATATTCAATCTTTATACGTACAGGCATTAAAATTAGAATAAAAAGATAATAATAATTTGGTATGCTATAAAAGAGGTTGGTAGCATTATTGTAGCATTCAAGTTTGCGATAGCCACTACAAAAAGCGGAGGTGTTGGAGTCAAGTTAGTTAGAACAAAGTTGGTTGTTTTAGAAAAGTAAAAGAGAAATAATAACAAAGAGTTTTAGCAAACCGATTAATATGTAATCGTTTTTGTAAATAAATAAATAAACTAGACATACTGATATAAATATAATAATTCGAATTTGTATTAGAGAAAAAAAAAGAAAAAAGTATGAGGTGAAAAATATGTGAATATTTCAATGGGTAAGTATTAAAAAGAAAAGTGAATGGACTAAAAAAAAGTGATAGGAGAAAGTTTTACAACTTTATCAAATTATTTATTGATATAATTCTATACTTGCTCCAAAATAAAACTTGTTAAAAGAATACTAAAAAAACTAAATTACTAAAATGAACTGTATTACTACTCTATTTACAAGAAGAGACCAATTTAATTCATTTTACCAAAACGAACCAAAGTACTTACACAATATAGTACACTGACACCATAACCAAGGAGCACTTTAAAATAAAGCACACTTCAATTTGCTACCTTACTTCTTTTTGTTATATAATAAATGGATAAATGGTTGTACCTAACCACCCATATCCATTTTGACTCATCTATTAATGTAAAAGCTACCGTCAGACCCTATTACTTTACATGAACCGAAAATTAAACACAACACCCAAAGGACAAGAACTCCTTATTAAAGTATATCACCTTTAAAGTATACTCATTTACTTTCTTTTACTTACCCCTACTTAACTATGCCAACTAACAAAGTCTTAAATGATGTAATAAAGAAGTGAAAGTCAAAAAGCAATAAATCAAAATGATGTCTTTATTGTGAGGGGCACTTGTTAATAACCACCCATATCCATTTTGACTCATCTATTAATGTAAAAGCTATAGTCAGACCCTATTACTTTACATGAACCGAAAATTAAACACAACACCCAAAGCACAAGAACTCGTCATTAAAGTATATCACCTTTAAAGTATACTCATTTACTTTCTTTTACTTACCCCTACTTAACTAAGCCAACTAACAAAGTCTTAAATGATGTAATAAAGAAGTGAAGGTCAACAAGCAATAAATCAAAATGATGTCTTTATTGTGAGGGGCACTTGTTACTATAGGTGCGCGTCTTAGTTGGTGCGTGTGGTTTCTCTTGCTTTTTACACTTTTTTAGGTGAGGGGCACAAGAGATAAGGAGCACACTTGCTATAGGTGCGCATGGTTTTTTACGTATTTTTTTGTCTTTAGGTGAGGGGCACAAGAGGTGAGGGACACACTTGATATTGGTGCACCTAATTTTTTATTTTATTATTATTTTTTTAATTAAGGGGCACACTTTTTATATGTGCGCTTGGGTTTTGCTTTGTCTTTTAGTAACTTATTTCGTTTTTAGCTAGGCGCACAAGAGGGTGCACATGAGTTTTGAGTGCCCTTAAACATTTTATATTGAAAAACAGGCGCACTTGGTAAAATATGTAATTGTGCGCCTAGTTTATAGACATTTGATTTGCCACATGTCTTGCATCTAAGGAATAGTTGAAAAAAATTCATTTTGGTAATATAAATGTGTTCCGTCCTATTTCGTATTTAAGTATGAAAAAAAGGTACGGTTAACAAATTTTTTATTAAAAAAATCACTTTCGACCATGCGACTCCATTAAAAAAAATTAATGCGTGTTCAAGTGGTAGGTGGTATTTTTTGTGTCACTTGTTCTTTGTCATTAAAACCTCTCTTACCCTTTCACCTACCTCCCATCTTTCTCTCTCTCTCTCTCTCTATACTTCAACACTCTCACTCTCACTCCCACCCCAACGCAATCACAGCTACCACGAACCCCACCACTCCACCCCACCAGTCGTCTATTGGTATCCGCCTTTTGTAGAAAGAAAATTCTACTGTTACCCATCACTATCCAATCTTGTCTACTAATCTCCTCCTAAGACCATGGGGTATCGTAACGTGGAAGCTCGCCAGATCCGACGTGAAAGCCAAAGTGGCGCCGCCACCCTTGTGTCACCATACTCCAACCACTTCTCGCCACTTCCCAAGCCAATTAAGTGGCGGATGCCACTTTTTCTTTTCTTTTCTTTTTTTAATTGGTTTGTGTTTAAGTGTTGTGTTTCAGAGGGTGTTTGGGAGAAGACGTGGTGCAGAAAAGATTGTATAGTTCAGGTGGGCGGCAGGTGTATTGAAGAAGACGAGGTGTAGAAAAGATAAAAGATATGAACCCTTCCAAAATTCGACCATAGTCTTTATAAACTTGGCCCATGAAGTTTTTATGGTTATAGTCCAGTTAAGCAAAACTAATTTATTACGAGTATATCAAATAATACAGTGCCCATTTTTCATTTTACATTTTTCATTTTACATACTATAAATCCTTTATGTTTTATAAGATTGTATATGGAGTTATATCAAATAATTGGGTATAGTGGGACCCAAATGGCATGTGAAATAGGTGTTATGAGTGAAGGGGTGTTTTCGTGAGTGAGTGTTAAAAGTGAGGATGTTGAGGTGACGTTCAGTTGGCATTGAAAAAGGCTTTCACTTAAATTTAACAAAAGGGCAATAAGTATATAAAAAAAAGCATATTAATGGTTTTTGTATAAAAAAAACTACTCCGCAGAAGATACCACAACTACCATTAACTTATTGTGTTTGTGGTATTCAACCCATTTGACTAGGGATGAGCACGGTACCGGTCCCGTACCGATCCCGTACTGGTATCGATTTTTTCCCGAGCATAAATAATGGTACCGGTACCGTACCGAACGGGATTCGGATACCGGTACCGGGAAATCGGGATTTTCCCCCTTTTTTTCGGGAATTTCCCGATTTGGTACCGGTCCCGTACCGAATTAGTGGTCCCGATTTTTTTTCCTCCTTATTTCGTAGTACCGGTACCGTACCGTATATCGAAAATCGGTACCGTTTCGGTATGGTACCGGTATGGTTCCGGTTCAGTTCCGAGATTCGATTCGAAATGCTCATCCCTACATCTGACGATGATTAACCCATAAGCATAAATCTTAAAAATCCACATTTACCATTTTTTTTCTTCAAAAAATAGAGTATCTCAAAAACTTGTGTTGTTCCAATGTACTTCTAGATTCTACTCTAAGATTGCAATACCTAAATTACTATTTAATTAAAATTTTATATTCAATCTTTATACGTACAGGCATTAAAATTAGTATAAAAAGATAATAAATAAATTTGGTATGCTATAAAAGAGGTTGGTAGCATTATTGTAGCATTCAAGTTTGCGATAGCCACTACAAAAAACGGAGGTGTTGGAGTCAAGTTAGTTAAAACAAAGTTGGTTGTTTTAGAAAAGTAAAAGAGAAATAATAACAAAGAGTTTTAGCAAACCGATTAATATGTAATCGTTTTTGTAGATAAATAAATAAACTAGACAAACTGATATAAATATAATAATTCGAATTTCTATTAGAGAAAAAAAAAGAAAAAAGTATGAGGTGAAAAATATGTGAATATTTCAATGGGTAAGTATTAAAAAGAAAAGTGAAAGGACTAGAAAAAGTGATAGGAGAAAGTTTTACAACTTTGTCAAATTATTTATTGATATAATTCTATATTTGCCCCAAAATAAAACTTGGATAAAAGAATACTAAAAAAACTAAATTACTAAAATGAACTGTATTACGTCTCTATTTACAAGAAGAGACCAATTTAATTCATTTTCCCAAAACGAACCAAAGTACTTACACAATATAGTACACTGACACCATAACCAAGGAGCACTTTAAAACAAAGGGCAATTCAACTTGCTACCTTACTTTTTTTGTTATATAATAAATGGATAAATGATTGTACCTAACCACCCATATCCATTTTGACTCATCTATTAATGTAAAGACTAATGATTTGCACACTCTAGAAAGTTATTTGCACACTCAAGGTACAAGCAGTTGAAGCAGAATGTTTAACACTGTATAAGTATTTAATGCACACATGGAGTGTCCCAGTAAATTCACAAAGTGTGCAAATCAATTCCCTAATGTAAAAGCTATAGCCAAACCCTATTACTTTACGTGAACCGAAAATTAAACACAACACCCAAAGGACAAGAACTCCTCATTAAAGTATATCACCTTTAAAGTATACTCATTTACTTTCTTTTACTTACCCCTACTTAACTATGCCAACTAACAAAGTCTTAAATGATGTAATAAAGAAGTGAAGGTCAACAAGCAATAAATCAAAATGATGTCTTTATTGTGAGGGGCACTTGTTAATAACCACCCATATCCATTTTGACTCATCTATTAATGTAAAAGCTATAGTCAGACCCTATTACTTTACATGAACCGAAAATTAAACACAACACCCAAAACACAAGAACTCCTCATTAAAGTATATCACCTTTAAAGTATACTCATTTACTTTCTTTTACTTACCCCTACTTAACTATGCCAACTAACAAAGTCTTAAATGATGTAATAAAGAAGTGAAGGTCAACAAGCAATAAATCAAAAATGATGTCTCTATTGTGAGGGGCACTTGTTACTATAGGTGCGCGTCTTAGTTGGTGCGTGTGGTTTCTCTTGCTTTTTACATTTTTTTAGGTGAGGGGCACAAGAGATAAGGGGCACACTTGCTATAGGTGCGCATGGTTTTTTACGTATTTTTTTGTCTTTAGGTGAGGGGCACAAGAGGTGAGGGACACACTTGATATAGGTGCACCTAATTTTTTATTTTATTATTATTATTTTTATTATTTTTTTAATTGAGGGGCACAAGAGGTGAGGGGCACACTTTTTATATGTGCGCTTGGGTTTTGCTTTGTCTTTTAGTTACTTATTTCGTTTTTAGCTAGGCGCACAAGAGGTTGCACATGAGTTTTGAGCGCCCTTAAACATTTTATATTGAAAAACAGGCTCACTTGGTAAAATATGCAATTGTGCGCCTAGTTTATAGACATTTGATTTGCCACATGTCTTGCATCTAAGGAATAGTTGAAAAAAATTCATTTTGGTAATATAAATGTGTTCTGTCCTATTTCGTATTTAAGTATGAAAAAAAGGTACGGTTAACAAATTTTTTATTAAAAAAATCACTTTCGACCATGCGACTCCATTAAAAAAATTAATGCGTGTTCAAGTGGTAGGTGGTATTTTTTGTGTCACTTGTTATTTGTCATTAAAACCTCTCTTACCCCTTCACCTACCTCCCATCTCTCTCTCTCTCTCTCTCTCTCTCTCTCTCTCTCTCTCTCTCTCTACTTCAACACGCTCACTCTCACTCCCACCCCAACCCAATCACAGCGACCACGAACCCCACCACTCCACCCCACCGGTCGTCTATCGGTATCCGCCTTTTGTAGATCTACAGTTGCACGCCGGAATCTGCTACTGCTACTTATATAACACTCTGGCTAAAAGTAGTACCTGGTTTTGCGTAGTCACAAAAAGGACATCTCGTCTCCATGAGGAAGAATCATGACATGCTCGTCATAGAGATCAAGTAGCAAGTTTCCATGGGGAGGAGCATGTGTTACTTGCTGAAGCATGACCGATCCTCCATGACCATCAAATCTGGAATCAAAGACACATAGAGACGCGGAACTTGTAGAGCCTCATCAATCAAAACGTGTATGATTGAAATGAAGTTCCATCCCAAAAGCAAAGACCATCATTTTTATGTTGCGTTGGTAATCAATAAAGTGTGCAGCTTGCATTGGTGAGGACAAGGAATGAGCATTGTAAGACGATTAGTGAAATTGATGACCAGAAGTACCATATTCTCCTTCCCTTATTCTCGAGAAAAGATAGTGGCTCCTATAGCAGAAGAGGAGAGTCAACGCTTTGGAGTTGTGTAAGCTGAAGTCATGTAGACACTTGCGGCAAATTTTGACAGCACATGCGTTCATGATGAGGCGTAATACACGTGAAGACAATGGTAATATGTCTTATTCTTTTAGGCACATTCAAACTGCTAATGATTTGGCAATGCCGTCCATGGGCACCGTTACGATGAGAGCGACAACTTTATTAGGATGAAGACATGTTGTCTTCATCCTAAGAAAGTTGTTGCTCTCATTGTCCCAATGGTGCCCATGGACGGCTTCCATTGCCAAATCCTTAGCATCTTGAATGTGCGTAAAACAATAAGACCCACTATCGTTGGCTTCACGCGAATTGTTCCTCGTCACGAACTCACGTGCCGTCAGAATTTGTCGTAAGTGTTGGTTACATTCACTCAGCTTACACAACTCCAAAGCGTTGACACTTCTCTTCTGCTGTAGGAGCCACTATCTTTTCTCAAGAATAAGAGAAGGAGAAGATATGGTACTTGTGGTTGTCAATTTCACTACTCGCCTTACAATGCTCATTCCTTGTCTCCCACCGATGCAAGCTGCACACTTCATTGATCACCAGTGCAACATAAAAATGATAGTCTTTGCTGCTGGGATGGAACTTCATTTTAGAATCATACATGTTTTTTTTGATGAGGCCCTACAAGTTCCGCGTCTCTGTGTCTTTGATTCCAGATTTGATAGTCATGGAGGATGGGTCATGGTTCAGCAAGTAGCACACGCTCCTCCCCATGGACACTTGCTACTTGATCTCTATGACGAGCACGTCATGATTCTTCCTCATGGAGACGAGGATGTCCTTTTTGTGAATACACAAAACCAGGTACTACTAATATCCTTGAGTTAGTTCCCCATAAGTGTTATATAACTAAGGGTTCAAATTGCAATTTGAATTAATTTTAAAAATTGTAACAACCTCAGCTCCCTACATGGTTTTGCGTAAATAATTAACGTTTTTGAACATGTAAAAAAGTTATATATTTATCTTCGTATTAATCATGGCGAAAAGACAAACATAATGAATATATAATTTTGCATATTAAAAACATGAATTACTATGTGTTTTATACATGTTTATGTCGCTTGTTATTATATTTTAAATGTGAATAACAAATCAAAGTTTAATAGTTAAATGATTGTCAAAAAAAAAAAATCTTTTGAATTCTTATGAAGTTAAATAAAATTCCATTTTTTTGTGACAATGTAAAACACTATTTGTGACAATGCAAAACCATGTACCCTTGTTGTCAACTTTCACATCGACGATCCTTTCAATGATATTGTTGATTTCCCAATGAATGTGTTCAATCTTAGATCTGGCTGGAACTTTAGTATGATCAAACACTACGCCCATGGAGGTCAAGGTTGGGCTGCTACCATCCTCACACATGAACACGCCGAAACCGGTGTCAGCATCATCAAAGACGTGAGCCTCTTTTGCTTCAACCCCTAACAAGTCACTTATCGGCACAGGTCTTCTATTGAAGATCACTTGCCCAATGAAGACGAGGCTCTCGCTATCCAGGCTTTCTTTTTTTATGAGCCCACAGACCAAATCGTTCAAGTTGGATTGGTAGTCAACAATGGGTTCAACATCTAGTCCATCAAATGGTTCGTTTATCGGATCGCCTCCCATGAATGGAGTGTTCGTGACATCCACCAAATGAATGCTACTCTGGTTGGTCTCCCCTTCCTCACCTCCGGGCTAACCATTTAGGTATCTCCCTCTTTCATTCTTTTCTAGATTTTATCTCTGCTATCTTATAAAATACATTTGCATTCTAATTATGTGATTTCTTGGGCCTCTTAAACTAATGTTTCTGGCTCAAAAGAGAGGTGTGTGGATTCTAAGATACGATAGCTTACACAACTCAAAAGCGTTGACATTTCTCTTCTGCTGTAGGAGCCACTATCTTTTCTCGAGAATAAGAGAAGGAGAAGATATGGTACTTGTGGTTGTCAATTTCACTGCTCGCCTTACAATGCTCATTCCTTGTCCCTCACCGATGGAAGCTGCACACTTCATTGATCACCAGTGCAACATAAAAATGATAGTCTTTGCTGCTGGGATGGAACTTCATTTTAGAGTCATACATGTTTTGTTTGATGAGGCCCTACAAGTTCCGCGTCTCTGTGTCTTTGATTCCAGATTTGATGGTCATGGAGGATGGGTCATGGTTCAGCAAGTAGCACACACTCCTCCCCATGGCACTTGCTACTTGGTCTCTATGACGAGCACGTCATGATTCTTCCTCATGGAGACGAGGATGTCCTTTTTGTGAATATACAAAACCAGGTACTACTAATATCCTTTGGTTAGTTCCCCATAAGTGTTATATAACTAAGGGTTCAAAATGCAATTTGAATTAATTTTAAAAATTGTAACAACCTCAGCTCCCTACATGGTTTTACATAAATAATTAACGTTTTTGAACATGTAAAAAAGTTATATATTTATCTTCGTATTAATCATGACGAAAAGACAAACATAATGAATACATAATTTTGCATATTAAAAACATGAATTACTATGTGTTTTATACATGTTTATGTCGCTTGTTATTATATTTGAAATGTGAATAACAAATCAAAGTTTAATAGTTAATGATTGTGAAAAAAAAAATCTTTTGAATTCTTATGAAGTTAAATAAAATTCCATTTTTTTGACAATGTAAAACACTATTTGTGACAATGCAAAACAATGTACCCTTGTTTGTCAACTTTCACATCGACGATCTTTTCAATGATATTGTTGATTTCCCAATGAATGTGTTCAATCTTAGATCTGGCTGGAACTTTAGTATGATCAAATACTACGCCCATGGAGGTCAAGGTTGGGCTGCTACCATCCTCACACATGAACACGCCGAAAACGGTGTCAGCATCATCAAAGATGTGAGCCTCTTTCGCTTCAACCCCTAACAAGTCACTTATCGGCACATGTCTTCTATTGAAGATCACTTGCTCAATGAAGACGAGGCTCTCGCTATCCAGGCTTTCTTTTTTTATGAGGCCGCAGACCAAATCGTTCAAGTTGGATTGGTAGTCAACAATGGGTTCAACATCTGGTCCATCAAATGGTTCGTTTATCGGATCGCCTCCCATGAATGGAGTGTTCGCGACATCCACCAAATGAATGCTACTCTGGTTGGTCTCCCCCGCCTCCCCTCCAGGCTAACCATTTAGGTATCTCCCTCTTTCATTCTTTTCTAGATTTTATCTCTGCTATCTTATACATTTGCATTCTAATTATGTGATTTCTTGGGCCTCTTTAACTAATGTTTTCTGGCTCAAAAGAGAGGTGTGTGGATTCTAAGATACCATATTAGTTAATTATTTCACAACATGATATTTGCTAATATGCTACGTTTGGATGTAAATACTTCTATGCCGCGCAATACCAGAGTTAACCTCAAAGGAAACAATATCAGCGTTGTGGCCTGTGACATGTTAAATTACTTGGGACATTGATTTGATGTTCTGGTGCTCCCATGTCGAATTTGATACGATCATTCAAGTGCAATAGATGCTTCTTCGATGCCTATCAGTGGTGCCTTTGACTTGCCGCTTATGAACGTGCCTTTTATGACATGTTTTTATAGTGCTTGAAATGTTTTCATTCGACTACCAAATGTTTCGAATAAATTGGTCAAATGCGATCTTAGCATGTTATCATTATTTTAAATGTCAATCCATTGCTCGGGTTTCATAACATCATCATAATCGTTTGGTAGGTTCACTGTGTTGGTATTTCGGTCATAGATAAAACTTTCTTTTATGGACGAATGACCAAACATTGTTTAAACAAAACTAGGGCCTCATACCCCAGAGCCCAATGTAGGATGATATCACCTGAAAGTTATAAAGTAAATGTTTAACACTTTAACATCATGTAATCTCGCCTAAATGGAGTCTATAAATCCATCTAACAAACCGATAGAACTGGAGAGTGAACAATGCCTAAAACGTCACATGTCTTTCATGGTAGGAAAAATGAACTTAAGTATAATTAGCCTGGATGGTCCATTGGTATATCTATTATTATCATGCGTTATGATTCTAAACCTGCTTTAGTTAGTTGGTTTATGTATAAAGTTAGTCATTTTTAGATTTGTTGATTTTCAGGTTTAAGATCTACCCTCACCTCAAAATCACCTCCTTTTTTTTCATTTATGTCTTTTTTTTTTACTAAGCACCCTCACTAGGGTATCATCGGCTTTTCAAGTGAAACTTTGATTGTTGGGGATCTAGACCCACCCAAGACTGCATTACGGGTAACGACTCAACTTGTTTTTCTAAATCCTTTCTCCAACACTTTTATATATATTTGTACGCTTCTCATGAATATTTGTATTTTTATTTCAAATATATGTATATGCTAACTTTGAACCTTGTGATTTTTATTTTAGCAGCTTCCATTGAAGCAAATCTAGCAGCTGCAACAAAGATAGAAGCAAGATCAGCAAAAGCTGCTGCAGCAACTTGTGAGTGCTCTCGCTAACACTTTCTTTTACCTCATTCTTTAAATCCATCTCATCTTTTCTCTGTTATGGAAGATTTTCTTATATTCACCCAAAGTCTTTTAAATTGTTTGTAGTAGAGACCAATTTTTTTAACTCCTTTTTATAACATAATAGGCTCATATTACCCTTTCTTATTATCGTATTAACATTATAAAAGGTTGTTAATTAAGCACTCTTATTTTCAGTATGTTTGACTATTTTGCCTCATATCAACCTTCCCCGAACAATGAAGGGACTAGTCTATACGATAATTGTAACGGGCAGCGGCTGATATTTGTTTCTTCTGCTTATGTCTTGCTAATTAGTTGATTCGAATTGTTGTTTTTAACATGAGTCTTGCGACCCTAATAGACCAAGTTGAAACAGTATCGGGGAATGCTTAACATTTTTTGGCAAAATAAATGATATATTCGGATCCTCTGTTTTGGGCATACTAATATACTTTTTAACAAAATTTTTGTTTTTTTAAACTTGTTTGGTCGAGCAACTCTTGACCCGTTCGACCGATATGACTTGTTAAAGATACTTTATAGCTCAAATAAGTCGATTTATTTCCAGCTATTTATGGTACTTTTGTATTGTGTATCCTAACCCTAAACCTTTTAAATTCTTGTAGCTGCTCGTATCTGAAGCAGCAACTAGTGAGTACTCTGTGAACCAGGTTTAATCTCGATGTTACTTTCTGGAAACTCAAAGGACCAAAACTGCAGTTTAGAAACTTAATAACTGTATTTGCTGGAAACATTTCGAATGGTTGTGTCCCTTGAACATGTCCATTCGAATCAAACAGAACCAAGGGGACGCACCCCTGTGTGAACAGACACGATGGTTCAAACGTGACCATTCGTTAGTATAAGTACTTGTAAATCTATAACATTACTTTAGTTGGACGAATTAATATAAGTTATCTTTAGTTTACTTTTGTTTGCAAATCTTATTCGCCTCATACTCACAAACCAAACGATCCAAACATTCACACGACACAGAAACTTTGGGACAACATTTGGCATCAAGAGCCTTGTTTGTACACCTCTCCTTACACCATCAAACGATACCAGAAAACTCAAAACCATTTGTATCGAAACAAAACAAAACAGAAACATAAAACCCACGCTGAAACTTGTTTTCAGGAACAACGCATACCCATTTTTGAACCTTGTTAACGTTAGAAGGGTTGCCAAGATAACTTTGGAATACAAGGAAGTCGTATACAACTTCACTTGTATCAGTTTTGCAAACAGGAAGGACACCGAACAAAAAAACTGGTGTCTTGGTTTGTTGGAATTTATTCGTACGCTGCAACAAAACCAGAAAAGGATTAAAGGAAATTTCTTGTTAACAATAACAAGAACGTACTTGTTTGTTTTTACTACAACACAACAAGGGTAAAGGAAAGACGTCGAAAAGGAATTGTGTATCGATACCGTGATACACAAGAAAAAGAAAAGAAGAAGCGCAGAAAATTAATAGGGCGTTGCTTGGAAAGATAGAAGGATACCGGTATAACGAAATTTTTAGATTATTTGGGACGTTGGCAATACGAGTAGCAACAACAAATATTAAGAACAAGCGATTTGATCACTTGCTACACAAGTAATACCGAAAGGTATTGAAAGTTTGTTGGCAGAAAATACGGTGTGGACAAAAGAAAGGAACGAAGGTAGTATTGGAACAACGTAACGTAGGAGACAAGCAATAGCGGAACGACAAACAAATCACTTTTGTTTAGTCGTTGGTACAATACCGTAGGTATTGAAAGGAGAAAAAGAAAAAAAAAACAAATTATTTGCTTCGGTAAAAATTATTACCGAGACAAATTGTGAGACTTGGAACAAGNTTTTTTTTTTTTTTTTTTTTTTTTTTTTTTTTTTTTTTTTTTTTTTTTTTGTTTTTTTTGTTTTTTTTTCACTTTGATGCTCATAAGTTGCAGCTTTAAGTCTTAAGTTATTCCTTTGGTACCTGTCTCAGCATCCGTTGAACTTGTGTAAACGGCCTGCCATTTCTTTCCTTCCCACAAATTAAACCACAGTTGCAGGTTCCATCCTTCTGGATACACCCCAAATGGTGTTGTTGCATGGTCTTGTAGCCATATCTCTTATCACATCTTCCATTCATTAGTTCTATTATCAGCATTGATCTTCTCTTGGTTTAAAATTGCGCTCATCGTTGCAAGTGCATCGCGCATCAGAGTGATGCGATGGCAAAAACGCAACGGGATTTGTGATGCGAAGTTGTTCCGGGTTGCACTCTAATGCTATTGCCTCACTTCACAATTGTGTTATGCTCGCATCGAACGGAACAGACGCAATTGAAACTTTGGCCATAATAACCTACTTGATGAAAGATATAGAGAAGAATAACTAATTTAAGTACTTTTTGCTTTTAAGAGTTAATTTTCTTATTGGCAATTGACTTTTGACATTGTCGATAATCGTTAGGAATATGTAAGTGACTTATTTTATGTGTATAATACCTGTGCACGCACAGGCTTTTTAAAATTTCATTTTGATTATGTATCATTATCGATTAAGAAATGAATCACAAAGAGGTTAACACATAAATCATAAGTATAGAAGAATGGTTGTATCTCACATCCGTGACTACCAACTCAATAACATTATCGTAGTATAGTAACGTAATAACCTGATTAAAAATCATATATTCTTGCTTAATAATTCTCATGTACATACTTTAATTCCTTTACAATGGCCAACTATTATATTTTTTTTTTGATGAAACATCACGTCAATGAATAAAGTTAGGCTATCATCTACGTAGTATTTCTTTTTTTGATTTAGGAGGTGATTGTTATCAAATAAGGATTGTGATGCGTGATTTTTTTTTTTTTAAATTTAAGGAAAACACCTTCTACATTAAACAATGACTATCTAACCCATGTGTTTGTTTGTTTTTTCTTAATAATTAGCTTTGTATAACGGTTTTAACTGACAGACATGCTGAGGTTGATGTTGATGTTATTGTTTAACTTTAACTATTGATATAATTTTTTACAAAATGTGCGAGTTTAGTAGCACATAATAAGCGTTAATGAAGTTAAATATGTTCCGTAAAGTTTTTAAAATGTTTATACAAATTTTAAATAACAATTTCATGAGTCGTTGTTATAATATTTATTTTCCATATCACAGTAACTCGTGCTTACCATTTGATATTTATATTCCCGTTACTAATAATTTAGCCGTATTTAATATTCAAACTCGTGTACGCATAAATTAAGCTTTTAAATAGAATAACATGAGTCGTTATTTAAATAATATTCTAACGGATGAAAGTCTACAATTAACAATATTAAAACTAATTCGCATATTTAGAAAATTTTGTAATTTAAATATATGAAAGTCTCAAACTAATACTAATACTCATGTAATTTTAAACAAAGTTCATATTATAAAGTATAAGGGGTATAAAGTGTAAGGGGTTATTTGTATTTTTTCTAAAGTTATTAAAAAACATTGAAACTTGTAATTTTACACTTAGCTCCATATATTTTATTTAAAATTCAACCACCAAAGTTTTATTAATTACTTCCTCTTTTTTTAAGTTTTTGTTTTCATAAATTTGACACATATATTTTTATGCATTTTTTTCTTAACCAAATTTCTCCACCAAATTTATTAAGTTTGACCAAAATCAATTTAATTTTGACTTTCTATTGACCAATCATATTGCTCGATTTCGCTTACGTGGCAAAATCGAGCTCTTCTATTGGTCTAATTTTTTTCTCAATGAGAAGGGTTTTGTAAAATACTCCGAAATGATGTAATTCTTTTATTATATAAAAGATTATAGAAACTATTATGACAATACAACTAAATCTTTCATATTTATTGACGGTTTATAAGTTTTCTAAATATAACTTTTACTAAATATCTTGCCTTTAGTTTGGAAACTATTATGACAATACAACATCTTTCACACGGAAGTAGTTACGGTTTCATCATATTTTTATAGTTTGGAAACTATTGACAAAGGCAATATAATATCAATATTAAATACTTGCCTAAAATATCTTTGATAATATTCCTTTAATACATATTGTTTGTAAGAGCATCCACTATGGTGGTTTATAAAAAAGGTTATAAAATTATGAAGAGGTCTAAAAACTTGTAAACCATAGTGGACATCTATTTCATGCTTATGTGTCATGAAGAGGTGTAGGATATCGGACCTTTTCATAATTTAATGCATTTGAATTATGTGAGATGTTTATAAAACTTGAAAAGGTTTATACATAGTGAGAATAGGTTTATAAATTAATGTCATAACACAATTATAAACCTTTATAAAGGTTTAGCATAGTGAATGCCCTAATGCTTATATTCACACGACATTATAAAGGATCTTGAATTAAAAATTCTGTTGTACAAACACAAAACTTAACAAAAATAATTTTACAAACACAAAACTTAATAATTAAGGAAAAAAACTTACCAAACAATTTATACATTCAAGGATTTACAACAATCGCATAATTTACACATTTTAATATTCTATTAAAATATTATGACCAATGATTTCACTTATGAAAGATTTTATCTAAAATTATAAATAAAATCCAGTACGTACCAGATGTTTTAGGGCAAAAATATGTAAAGAGAACTGACATACTGACAGTATATGAAATGTTATTTTAGGTGCTTCAAGTCGGTTACGCAAGTTCGTAACTTTTTTTACTTAGTTACTTGTTCACAAACTATAAACAAAATCCAATCGTACCAGATGAATTTTAGTTACTTATTACTTAGTTACTTAGTTACATACTTAGTTATTGTTTGGAAACTATAAACAAAATCCAGTGCGTACCAGATGAATTTTAGTTGTGATTCCAATCATTTTACGCAAGTTCTTTAGACGTATACATTTCAGCCATATTTGGTCACATAATTCAACATGCCTTTGGAAAGTCAACATGTGTACTATTTATATTTATACATAATATCATGTGTAGTCGTCCATATTATCATAATTTGTAAAGATACGATTTAATGCAACATGCCAATGGAATTGCAAAGTAAACTCATTTAATACACTTTACAAGTCATGTATATTTGTCCATAATTAGACAATGAACAAAGTAGGAAAAGATATAGACAATGAACAAAGTATTTGTCCGTAATTATTAGTTTCAAAGTAGAAAAATATATTTAGACAATGAACAAAGTCAACTTAGACCAAATTGTATCTTTACATTAAATGACATGGGCTGTTCACACGTCTCGAATACATTCCTAAATCATGATAATATGGACAGCTAATTGACAAACTTTGATGAAGAACTGTATAGCGTCAGGAATATGAATTACACAATATATTTACCTAAATAATTAAAATATATATTTCTAATAACATAATTTACAAACAATTTAAAACAGATTTACCTATTACTGTATTAAAACAAAATTACAACAAAACTAATCTATTCAAACAAAATTACAAAACATTATATACAAAATTACAAAACAAAATTCACAAAAAATATCAAAAGCATCTCATACATGATGCTTTAGCAGTAGATCTAAATAAATGACCCATCTATAAATAAAAAAACAACCACAGATTTAGCTATGGTCGGTCCTGGCAAGACAAAGGCGGCAAAAACAAGTATTTCCGGCGAGACAATGGTCGTGCTAAGCGGCGGTAGAGGCGGCTATGACAAAAAAATCCCAAAAATGTTATAAAACTCAGATCTATAAACAAAAATTATAGATCTATAAAAGAAACCCTTAAAAACTTAATTAATATGCATTGATCTATTAAAAAACCTAGAAAATACCTCAGTAATTGAAAAAACCCTTTTGATGTCTCGTTGGTCTCGCTGGAGGGGTGGGTTTCGATTGTGGCCGATTTCGATGGTGTTGGGTTCGATGGCGGTGCGATACTGTGGTGGTGACGCTCGGCGGTGGAGGTTTTTGACGGTGGAGGGGTTTCAGTGATGGAGGTTTTTGATAGTGGTGTTTCTTCGGTGGTGGTGTTTATGTGGTGGTAGGAGTTGTGGCAGTGGAGGTTTTTGTTATGGTTTGTAGAGAGAGTGTATGTTTTTAGAGAGAGAGAGAGAGTTTGAATGAGAATGAAAAGAGTTAATATGGTTCGTATGGATGAAAAGAGTTAATAAGGGCATTGACCAATTCAATTTTACAAGGGTATTTTGGGCATTGACCAAAAATTCAGTTTTCAATTTTCACCTTTGACCATTACATTATAAGTAGTAAAGATAAGCATACTATTAGTATCAATATATAAGTGATCTATTTGATGTTTAAGCATCGACTTGTAGAATAAATTAATTAAAAATATTTTGTGATTTTTTTATTAGCGAACGCCGCGCGCCCATGATGCGCTTGCAATCACATCGCCCATAGGTCTTTGACCCTGAACGCAACAAATAGCAACACGCAATTTGAAACCAAGAATCTTATGTATTACATTTCCGCTACACCATTTTTGAGAACTCACATCTAAAGAAAAGGGGACGGTGAATCCATATGTTTCTTACAAATCTGCATTGTCTTGTGTTTGGATAGCCATCCACCAGATAAAACCATATTTTGGATTGCACTGAGAAAACCAAACAACCTTGTGCCAAACTACCAATTGACCACTGGAAAAATAGGACCACATCATGTGTTGTCCCGTCAAGATCTTTTACCTATTAATGAATTGAAATTGCTTTATAATAACACTATGGTATTTTTGTGTTGGTCAAATAATAGATACCGAAGGTTAGGCTGAAGCAAGAGGACCTGTTCTCAAACGAGCTCGTTAGCATCCGAACCCTTCTGAAGCAGATTCATCAGCAACCGGTTCTCGTAAAAATTAAATCCACTTCTACTATGTGGATCTAGATCTTATTTGTACTATATCTGAAATGTGTCTGTTAACGATATAATCTGCTATCATACTGGTTGGGTTTCATTGTCTGTTTACTAGTCAGTTAAATTGTCTTATCATCATCACTTGTACTTTTCTTTGGTTTAATGAAGGTGCATTAACTTACCTTTTCTCCTTAAACAACTGTGTTTTGATTGAAGTCCATAACTTTTGAAGTTAAGGAAGGGAAGGTGCATTTTGGTGTAAATGATGTTATCAACTCTAATATATTTGAATCTTTTGAGTGGATACTTTATGCCCTTGGATTGGAAATTTTCCCCCATAAACAAAATGTGTAAAAAGTATTTTGTAGACTAACGGGGTGTTTCTTTTTTCCCTTAGTGAAGGGATTGGACCTACTTGTCATTTAATATTATTACTTTTTTAGGTGGGTCCTATAAAAATCCTTTATTCCATCTGTATCCACAATGGATAAAAATTGAAACTCTCCCCATTAAGAGGCATTAAGAGACGTGAGACCCACTGAACCCTTAGCTAAAGAAAAAAAAGAACAGCCAAATATTACAGTAAAATTTAGTAGAAAGCACTTATGGAATGGCTTTTAGCTAAAGCCATAGCTCTTTTTGTTAAGCTCATAGGCCCCCCATGGGTCAAACGGTCTATTGATCAAATATTTAATTACTACTCCCTCCGTCTCAAAATTATTATCCATATTTCTACTTTCGGATGTCTCAAAATAATTGTCCACTTTCCACTTTTAGTAATAAAAAGGGAATAAAGTGAGGGAATATTCTATTTGTGTGGTTAAAAATTGTAAGGACCAGATTTTTATTAAACTTTGTGTTTTTTGTCTCCTGACAATAATTTTGAGACAGAGGGAGTAGTTGATTTGTAATTGATTTAATTAAAACTCATTAACCCAAATACGTACTCTCGCTCATCTTATGAAATTGTTTTTCCAAGAGTAAGGGCCTGTTTGTTTAGTTTTTTTGTTAAGTCCTGTTAAATTAAAGTGTCTGTCTGGATATATGCTGTCTGTTTGTAGAAGAATAAATGGTTGTTTGTTTTGTGTGCTGTATAAAGTGTGTGAATTAGAAAAATTATTGTTATACCCTTTTATTTAAAATAAGTGTTGAATTAGAGGTTAAGAAGTAGGAGGGTAAAAATGTAAAAGTAAGATAAAAGTAATGACTTAATATGATCCTAATTTCCATGGCTTTTTCTAGAAAGTCATTCATTTAAATTAAGTACCAAACAAACACTCAACTAATGACTTAATAAATTTACCTATTTATGAATTAAGACTCTTTAAGTCATTATCAAACACTATCTAAAACTGCTTTTCTAAGAGTAAACTTCTAGTCAACTTTTATTACAAACTTTGACTTATTTAAAACTGTCATTGAACGATTAACCATTAGCCAAACTCGGCAAAAACTGAGTATAATTCTATCTTTAGCCAGTACGCCATTAGCTATTAATAATAAACTAGACGAGTACCCGTGCATAGCAACGAGATTTTATAGCGACAGATCGTTTAGTGATAAAAGAAAGTTTATGGGTTATAAATGAAAAATAATAAAAGTTAAGGGTGGCAAATCTTGCCCAATTTGTAATATTTGGGCGATTTTTGACACTTTTTTAAAAGTTTGGGGCGTTTTTTGCCCCCTTGCATTTATTTGATGGGCTCTTACGAGCAAAAGATAAAAACAGATATTATTAGATGGGCTAATGGACACATAGTGTTAATATAACCGGGCGCTTTCGAATTACACAATTCAGCGTCCAAGCAATTACTCTCATTTTTTTTTCCGACCAATTCACTTGTCACTGGTAACTATAAAACATTCCAACTATTTTAATTTTAATTTATCTCATTTATTAACTATTTTATGCATAATTATTTAATAATCTAATTAATTGATAGATATATTTAATTAGTTGCATTTTTATTCATTTGTCCCAGCAGATTTTCTCAAATTTGCAGTCAGATTTTTTTTTTTTTTTTTTTCAGAAAAAATAATTAAATATAGTTAAGACTTAGATGCTGGATTTTTTTTACAAGATGAATTAAAGGGGTTTTTAGGACTGTTCGGAATGTTTTTAATAGTTGAATTATAATTTGCTCGTTTTAGCCCGTGCCCGTTTGGCCCAATTTATAGTTTGTCCGTTTAGCCCGTGCCCGTTTTAGCCCGTGCCATTTTAGCCTGTGCCCGTGCCCGCCCGTTTTGTCACCTCTAATAAAAGTTTGAAGATTTGGAGATTAAACATAATGTTTTGAAATCCGGTTGAACCGTTCTGGTCGAAAAATGGATCAATTTAAATCGAGTCATGCTTTTAATAACTGAACCCGTCGTGTATTGGTCCTTGTATTCAAAACTATATGTTTTTCCCAGTTGAACCCGTTGGTCCGGTCCAGTTTTCAAAACTATATGCAGCATCAACTTGTTAGCTTGTATGAAGTTTTGTGTGTTTTATTAATTTGTATAATGTTTATAATAACATATACTTTTTATTTTAGGGTGTTTTAAAAATAACATTAATTAGTATGTTTAATTATTTTATATTTTATATTGTGTTGTAGTTTGTTTAAATTGTATACTGTGAATATTTTATTGTACTTTTTAATAAGGGGTGTTTTAATTAATTGTTTTTAATTTGATATATATGCTTTTAGTTGGTTGTACAATGTGAATAAATTATTGTACTTTTAAGTTATGGAGTGTTTTAATAAGAGTATTAATTACACAATTCATTTTCTCTCACCTTTGACTTTCAAGATTTCACTTTTCAAGGTTTGACCATTTTCTCTTTATATGTAGTATAGAATTGACTTGTGATTGCACATGGTGAACTTGTTATCTTTTCGAAAAGTCGAGAGTATAAGAAAACTTTACGTTGCCCTTCTTTATATGTAGTATATACGAGTGGGAAAACCCGCGCGTTGCCGCGGGGTGTTTTCCCATAGGGGTATGAAGTGATACATTTGGAGAAAGAGTGTTAGCTTGAGTTCATAATCCATAGCTGGAAAGTTAGCCTGAGTTCATAAATGTACACAACAATGATATATAACAATAAAAGGTGCATAGCTGCGATAGATAAGTTTTTTTTTTGACAAAAGATGAAGCATATAGGTTCAGAGGTTGAAATGTGATACAAAAGATGGTAGGTAAATACATTACAGCTTCAGCCGAAGCATTATACAAAAGATAAGTCATGTNGGAAAGTTAGCCTGAGTTCATAAATGTACACAACAATGATATATAACAATAAAAGGTGCATAGCTGCGATAGATAAGTTTTTTTTTTGACAAAAGATGAAGCATATAGGTTCAGAGGTTGAAATGTGATACAAAAGATGGTAGGTAAATACATTACAGCTTCAGCCGAAGCATTATACAAAAGATAAGTCATGTTTTGACACATATTTTTGCATGGTTAGCAGAAATATGTTTCAAAACATATTGTTTCCTAATCACGGCAGTAGACCGTTTAAATATTTACATTGGCAAGTCAGGTAAACACATTACAGCTTCATCCGAAGTATTATACAAAAGATAGGTCATGTTTTCACACATATTTTTGCATGGTTAGCAGAAACATGTTTCAAAACATAAGTCACTGTTCAGTTCTGCTTGTTCTTTTCAGTGGATCTGGTTGTTGGTTTTGCTGTAGCCGCACTCTCGGTTGTTGCTGCATAAAAGTAATGAGAATAACAAAGTTAGGCAAAGAAGATAAAATGGAAAGCATGAAAATGAATGCTAAGTTGTTAACTGTTATTTTTTTTTTCTTTTTTTCTTTTTTTTAGGTATGCTATAATATATACTGGTTAGGTAGGTACTGTTTCGGGGTAGGTTGGTTTATTCTTGCTTATATAAGTACTACCAATGTGTGTGTAAGTGTGGGTAAAAGGGTACTAATTATTTTTAAAAAATATTGTCAAGAAGAATGTCTTTGACCCCTAAGCTTGATGAATTTAAAGAAGCGGCTAATTCTGATAAGTTGCATCGCGCTTTAAGAGTGTTGTTTTTGCAGGAAGAGGTGGAGAATGAAGGCCTTGTTTTGGTATTGCTTGATAAATGTGATGATGCGCGTGCTAGAATTGCAACTAAAAGGGCATTGCTTTAAGAGGTTGGGAGTTTTAATGGGTCAAATTCTGTTGTCGGCAGTGCACTTCAATGCTTACAGGAGTCATTGAACAAAGATTCGCAGCTGCTAGTGGCGCTAGCTGGAGTGTTGAATCTTGCAAATGAAGCACGCACGGAGAAACGCCGTTATGTGGTTACAATGGAGGAACATAATTAGACAGTGTTTCTGTTGTGTTAGCTGTTGTTGTGCTGCTAAGTAGAAGTTCATGTAGGGTCTGAATTCTGTATAATATTGNTAAGAGAGATTGATAAGCTGTAAAATTCTTAGTAAGTATAAAGTGGTGTGGATTTTTTTTTTATTTTTTTTTTATTTTGTTGTAGGTAATTGATAATTATGCAGGTTAAATTATTTGAGAAAAGGACTTCTTGTGAGTTTGTGTAAGTGGAAAAAGTAAAGTCAGTGTTAAGTTGTGGGTGGAGTTTAAAGGGGCTGCACAAATAGTAAATTATTTGGCAGTTTTCTTTTGGTGCTACCAAAGAGGATTGGAAGAGGGATAGAGGCAGTGAATGTATGGATGTGAAAAAGAAATGGCATTTTGTAAACAGGAAAGGTAAAGTGAGTGAATGTGTGTGGTTGTAGTCTAAAGAGATTGCATAAACAGTTAACTGGTTGTCGTTTTTTTTGTTGGAATCTGTTTTGCTTACGCGTGTGTAAAATGTGTTTTACTTTAGCGTGGTTATTTAAAGGATGCAGGTGTATATTATTTTTTAGGTAGAAAGTTATAATGCCTAGGTATCCAAGGTGTGCAAAGCTAAAACAGGATGCAAATTCAAGTAGGTGACCAGAAATGCTAGCCTTTTATTGGCAACAAAGTTCAATGCAAGATATTGAAATGGCAAGACAGATAAGTGAGTTGTCGGTGAAGGTGGTTGGTTTAATGAGTGAAAGAGATCGCTTTATTCAGGAGTTGGAAAATATTGATGATATGTATGTGCAAAAGATGATAGAGCATTTAAAAGAGGTCCAAGGAAAAGATGATCAAAAGTATATGCATTTGGCGACGTTGGTAGATGAGCTGGACCTAGATTCTCGTGCCAAACATATCTTTGCTTTAAAGTTTAAGGGAACTGATNTTTTTGTTTTTTTTTTTAATATATTTTTTTAAAAAAAAATTAAGGAAGGTCTGTAATTGGATACAATATTTTTAATGAATAAAATTTGTGAAGTGAAAGAGGTTCACCTTCGATGGCTTGTGTTGATTCAGCTGGCTTTTCAGGCCTTTTTTTTCTTGTCGAAAACTTGATCCAGAATAAAGCTGGTTGTGTCGGTTGTCTGGTTGAAACGAATCTGGAAAATATTCTTTTGTCCTTTGGTGTCGAAGATCTGTGGGGGTATCTCTTGCTGGTCTTCTGTTTTATGCATTGCAATGAGTTCTGAGCACGTATATCCGACAACATCGTCTGCTCCAGGACTGAAGAAGGTGATAGGAGCTGTTGCAGACTGATCTTTGATGAAATCTTTGAAACAATACCTGTACATGAAGAATAGGGTGAATGTTTTTTTTTAATTTGTTTTTTAAGGTTTGTAACGCTGTGATTTTGAATATACTTTACCTATAACAAGGGTTATCCTGCATTCCATGATCCATGCAGCGGTAAGTCCCATCCCGCTCAACCAATCTTCCCATACATTTGTTGCAAGATATGTAGAACCAATTCCTTCTAATATTGATGCCGGCTATTATCGCCTCAGCAGTGAATTGGACACCCTGCAAAGGTTTGGGTAAATGATAAGATGGTGGTATAATTTTTGGTCAAAGTTTAGTTTTGCATTCTAACAAAAATACCTTGTAAGTCTGAGGCTCCACTTGTAGAAGGGTTTTAAGCGGAAACCTATTGCGCAATTTTTCTCTTTCACTATCTGCATACGGTGTTTTGCAGATCCGTAGTTGTGGAGTTGTTTTGCACCTTTGTGTGTATCTGTTTTAGGCAGAAAAGTTTGAGCAAAAGCATTTTACCAAAATCCGAAGATATTTTCATTAATGGTTTTCAAAAATCTTACTGCGCTCTTGCTTGATTTATCTGTGGTATTTTTGGGTTCAGGTAACACTCTGTTGCTGAGGTTGCCGTTAGTTGATAGTTATCTACAACGATAGTATTTGAAAACATGTTAGTGTTTTGCTATCTAGAGAGAATATTGTGTTGTTGTTTAGACCAAATACCTCTGAATCTTTCAACACGGCAAGAGCTTACAGCAATCATAACAGGTTGTTCCATCGTTTCGAGCCTATGGTTTTCAAAATTCTTTGCCATCCGATCCCACATTGTGAGCTCAACTATGTTACCACTGATGACATAGTTAAAGTGTTAGAAGAATAAAAAAGTGCATCAAACATTGGTAGACATGTTTTTAAAAAATTTTAGGGTTCAAAGACTGCATACTCGGAACTTTCGATGTCAACTTTTCTATAGATAGTCTCTTCTTGATTGTCTTTCTGTTTGCGGACAGCGTTGCCAACCGATCTGAGGTGACCTATGAAATCTATAAATAAATAAGTATTAGTATTGGGACATTTTGTTTTTTTATAAAAAGCTGATGTTAAAAAGGATGACCTGTTAAAACGGGGTATTGGATTTTTCCGGTTGCGTCTTCTTTTGGAATCTTTGATTGCAGTTGGTTGTATGAAACGAATTTGAAGTAGTGGTGGGGTATGTCTGGTGCTGTTATAGGGTCAAATATGGTGATCCTTCCAAATCTAAGGCTTGTTTTGTTGTCAATTGTTTGCTGGTAAGGATCGGTCGGTTCACACATAAAGTCCGAAATTCTGTAGGTTGATCCAAGCTTGATTTTTGCATCAAAATAGTTGACATTCATGTTCCCTTGTATTTCATTGCCCTGTGAATAGGTATTTGTTGTAAGATAAATTTGACCACATAATTTTTTTAGTTTTATAGGAATTGACTTTGATCATACCTCTCTGTCTATTAAGATACAACAATATCCGGTAAGTTTTGAGAATAAGAGTTTTGATATGTGCTTATTCACATATCTTTTATTCACCTTTAATAGACTATTTTAGACCAAAAACTAACGTTCAAAGCCGAAGATATCGTGTTTTTGTGTTTATGACTGTGCAGGTATGGATATTGCTAAAACATCACAAAAAGCAACCTAAAAGCCCAAAAAGAGCACGAGATGTGGAAAAGAGTCAAGGAGCCGAGTCAAAGTTGATATTCACTCAAGAAAAGCCCGTGACGAAGTTTTCATTACTTAAAGGCTCGAGAATGTGAAAGAGAAACTTAACCGAAGATTAAAGATGATTATATTATATAAGCCTCCCAAACTCGAGCAAGTGATCACTTTTATATCATTGAAGACTTATTGAAGACTCGTCAACACTTTCCTCAAGATTACAAGGACTTAAGTTTACTTCTTGAAAGTCGTTTAGTAGTGTAAAAGAAGTTTATGTGTCATTTCATAAACTTATAAGAATTTAAGGGGGGCTTGATGTAAAAGGAATCCACCCATGGAGTCCTTAAATACCACCCTTAACCTCATTTTTGAGGTGGTTAGTTTTAGAGTTAAGTTTTATGTTACATTTTAGTTTTCTTAATGTTTTCATGTAATGTTTTCTTAATGCAAATTTTCTTTTAAGTCTTAAAGCTTTTTACTTGCTTATTGTATTGCTTATTTACCTTTACTTCATTGCTTTTCATCTTAAATTCTATCTTTACTTCTACCTTGATTCAATAAGTTGAATTTTTCCGAGTCATTTTTATAAACGTCTCTTTTTAATTTACGTTTTATTTTACGTTTTTAATTAATTTCAATTAAAGAAAATTAACACAAAAATATTTTTAATTCATTTAAAAGTTTTTAAGCCCATTTAGGATTTTATAAAATTTAGTTTTCCCCCGTAGCCCTTTTAATTTTATTAGTTGCTTTAAATCTCGGGATTAGCCCGGGATTTGCATTAATTACGTTTAATTTTATGTTGTGTTAATCGACCAAGTATACTAAGAAGTTCATTGTATTGTTCCATGACAGGTCTAGAATCAACCATTTTGTAATTGTTAAAATTACTTACAAGGAACTTCTTACTTGATTCATCCTCAGCCATATACTTGGCTTCCAAGGAATCCCATAGTTCTTTAGAAGACTCAACATTCTGATAAATATCAAAGAGTGAATCAGACATACCATTGAGGATTAAACCTCTGCAGACATAATCATCATTCTCACACTTGCTTCTTGCTCTCATCTGTTCCATGGTAGCATCATCCCCATAATCTTCAGGAATAGTAGATGTGTAAGAAATCTAAAATATTTAAAATTAATATTTTCAGAGAAAGAATTTAATTTATTTTGCATTTTGGATTTATTATAAATTAATAATGATAAAAAGTAATTTTAAAATATTTAAAAATCTAAGAAAATTGAAAATAAATAAGCAAAATGACTCAAATAATTCTAAGAAAATTCTGAAAAATCTAAATTAATGTTTAGAGAATCTGAGATGAAAACTTTCAAAATAAGCCAGAAAACTGCTTATTGGACTTATTGGAAGCTTATTGAAGTGCTTATTAATAAGCACTTCAATGAAACCTGGTGAGAAATGAAAGCGTAAGTTCAGTCCCAAAAGCACCAATTAAACTTATTTCATTAGAGTCATTTTGGATCAAGGGTACCTCCAGTATCTGCGACAGACGGAACAGTTGAAAAAAGATGTGGATATCATAAGACTCTTCTAATATATAAGGGACTAAATAAGCAACTTTGGAAAGTACACTTATGCTTTACAAATGTATAAACACAACGTTAAGTGCACTCAAAAACTTTCACGAATGGCTCAAATTTTATAATCCATTGAGACTTGGACCGTGTAGAGTCAAAAGAGTGTCCTCAGATGACTAGTTAATTGACCAGAAGGGAAAACAGACAAAATGGGACACCCTACTCAAAGCCCAAGAATGAAACACTTTAGGAGTGCTTTTTATCGGAAAGCAACTCCTCATAAAAAGGAACAGATTTAGTTTAGCTGTCTAAAACAATCCTTTAAAAAACACACAAAATCCAGCTAATCTTGCGTTAAGGGCCCAATTGAACCTCTATATTTTTTTGAACAAAACACACCATTTTTCTGCAATAATTATCATCGTGTTTTTATGGGAGAAAATGTTGCAGAAACCTGTTTTGACTTATTGATAGGATGCTAAAGAGACAGGATATCTAGACCAAAATTCGACTGTGTAGGAGGAGAAATTCTCTCAAAGACGCCATGTCAATTCTACAATCTACTGATGTAGATACGTATCTGACTTATGCAAATCGTCAGAAATACACTCAAACTCATTTATACACATGGCAAAAAGAGGCTACAGATCCTCTAAAATAATTCAGATGCATTGTTAATAGAAGAAGTACCAACGCGGATCTATAGTAAGATGAGTTTGCAGATTTGACTTTTTGAAGACGTATGGATAAACTGCAAGTTTATGACAGAAATGACCCTAATATTACCTAAGTGATATCTAGACCAAAAATGCAGCAGTAAAACTACAAGAACACAGGCCGTGCAATACAATCCAAACCACTACATAGTCTAACAGTTTTACTCTACAAATTATTCTAAATCACCTTAAAACCTATTATTTTAAGCTAAGACAGACGTCCTAAATATTTTACTGATGTATTGAGCATATTAAATCAGCAGAACAATAGTTTTCAGACCATTAATAACACAAGAAAATGAATCCACAGATGAGCTCAAATCAAAACAGTCTATAACAATCAAGAACTTGCCACTTAAATGAACTCTCATAAGGAACTAACAAGCAATCAAACAACATCCAAACAACATTAAAATAACACATAACTAAAGCAGAAATCATAGCATAAAATCTACACTAAGCACATATTAGACTAATAGGCAAATTAGGGGAATTAAACTAGGAAAGTTTACCTCAAAAGCCCTTTCATGGCAAAAATACGAGCGTGGTAAATTCATTTCCTTTGCCAATATTTAGCACCCTGTCTCTACATAGACCAGGCCAACAAAGCCTTACCAAAATCTCTTTTTGACATATTATGCCCCTCTTATTCCAGATTCTCCAACCATTTAGTTAAGCGCTAGGTCTCAAGTTGACTTATTTTACTTTTGGGTAGGAATTATGTGGATTTATCTAGAGTAATTAAGCTATGACAGCTCACAAAAGCTATGGAAGCTCAGTATGGAGATGTGGAGAAACAGTAAACAACTTATTTGTAAGCTTAAAACAGATAAGTAAACATTTTTTGGGTTTTTAAGATTTTCTTGATTTTTTTATGTTTTTATCATAAAAAGTTTAAAGGCTAGCAACCTGAGTTTAAAGGGTTTTTAAAGCAAATACTTTTAGATCAATATAGGTTAAGTGTCTAGGTAGACGCAACTTATAAGAGGATGGTGTGTCTTGTGTGTATCGGTGAAAATGTTTTGGTCTTTCTTGTGCGTTGCGCCTGTAAGACTACGCCGACACAGTGAATATGACTCTAAGACTTAAGACCAAATAAAAGCTTTGAATACGTCATAATAGCATCACACTAAAAAGTAGGATTGTTTAAGTGAGATTAAATTGAAATGAAACTAACCTACGGAGAACATTTTAAAGTGAAACGAGAAAGATTACAGTACTTAGATTGAAATTATAAGAAGGCGAGGCGAGTAACAGTTGCTCTAAAAACTAACATATCTAAACATGAGAAAACAGCGGTATAGAGCATTAGCCGAGCCAAAGGCCTTGGAAGGGCTTTAGGGTTTAGAAGTGCTAAACTCGAATTCATTGCCACTCTTTCATCCATAATCCCCCCACATCTATGTCTCCCACATCCCCACCACTAAATTAGCCGATGGCCTTTGAGCCTTATCTCATTCCACGTCTATACCACCATCAGTGTCCTGCCACGTTGGGAGAGAAAAAGGACAACATCTATGACAACGTGTCAGCGTTCTAGAAGGCTGGCTAACCCTCGTACTAAGCATCTGGGGTGAAAGTGAGGTGAGACCCAGGGTACTTTGTTTCTGGCTATACTTGGCGGGTACAACAAAAAGGGTGAAGGGGGAAGGTAAAAATCGATTTATTTTAATTGATGTCGGTTGATGGTTGTCGTGCCCTCCGAGTAAGTGCTTTGAGGTTTAAAGTTGTCTTACGGTGTGAGTAATTAAAAGGGGTGTTTTGTTTCTAAGTTAGGCTTGGGGAAAGTTTCAAAAGCTCTCCATGATGCACTCAGTGTAAGTAGGGAGAAGATAAAAGGATATGACAATCTGCTTCTCGAGAGATGGATATGGGTTAGGTTATATAGACTTAGGATTTAGGACTAGTAAGAAATAAGGACCATTGTTGGTACGTGCTGAAAATCACAAAGGCACCAAAACTGCCATTCTTCATAAAATTATCCAAGGGCCATATGCCATTCCTGAAAGAACTTGAAGGAGGTTATTTTTTGACTTTATGATGCTGTCAACATGTTGACACTAGCTGTCCCCGGCTCCGCTTTGACCACTTTCACCAGTAGGCACGTCCCGGCTCGGCTTTTTGTCGTGTTTCTTGTGATTTTTCGCTCCTTTTCTTATAAATCCAACCTCACATCAAAAAACACAAAAACCACAAACTTTTTCCAATTATGGGTTAGTTTTTGGTTTAATCCGGGCTTTGGCGTCTGTTAAAGTAAAATTTATGTAAAAACACATACCAGCATGGCATTGTCATTAGGTGACTTGTGGGTTGAATTAATTATTGAGGACCGCTATTCTTTTATCTTCTCTATTGGCTTCTTAATTCTCTCTCCTCCTCGTTTACATTTCTGTATTTTTAGAGTTATCGTGGAAACTGCTTGTAAAGGAGACGAAGATATTTTTTCCCAAATGCCGGACCGCAATATACATTTTAAAAATATAAAATTCATTAAACGATTTGTAGAGCTACACAAATTTCTTTTTCCTTCTTCCTTTCTGTGATGGTAAGATGCTCTTTTATCTGTTGATCTTCCCCGATTTCGTAGCACCCCAACCATTACGCTTCTGCATAAACATTTTGGGGTGTTTTACAGGTAACCTGTTATGTTCTGCGAACAACGAGAATCCCAGCCCCTATATGAGCTGTACATAGGGCCATGGGAATTAGTTTTAGCGTAGAGTGGTGCCTGGGGCTTTTAAAATGTTCTTGCTCTGACCGAAAGGAAAAGGCCCATTCCAGAGACTATACCGTCACACCCAAGATCACAATGCTTAAGACAGCCTACACTCGCGACGGAAGCTTGTGGCATCACTATCTCAAGGGCGACTAGCGCCACTAGGATTGCAATGGACGCTGCGGGGGACGTGATACAGCCGATAATATACAAGGCAAAAGCCGCGACTAGGGATAGACGCTGGAGACTCTTGGATGCCATCACTGTTGGCTAGCCGCCAGATTAGCCGAAACTTGGCCCTCATGTGGGCACTTATGTGGGAGTGCTAGTGAGTTCGGCGCGAGAGGGCCCACTAGGGGAAGTGTAACGAAGGCTGGGAGCGTACCTGACGTAGCTTCACGGCCGAGGATTTTGGTGCTATCGAGTGGAGTGTAGCCTGAGTTAATTTTTAGGAGAACGTTAAGGCGGGTGTTGGCTTTTCTATTGTAAGCCGATGCGCAGTGGCGCGAGATATATTCTTGCGGATTTAGTAGGGCAACGCAAGACCAAAAACATTTTTCAGCCGATAACACTATGCGAGCAAAACAATGACCGAGGCTCAGGATCATTAGCACCACACAGAAAAAGAGTTAATAGTAGTGGTGTATGCATTTTGAAAAAATTTCGGCCTGACCTTGATCTTGACCAAATGCGTAGTATATACGGACCACTCGGCTCTAAAATACCTCTTTTGCAAAACAAGACTGCAAAGTCGAGAAATTGCTCCGTTGGGTTTCTCCGTCCGTACAAGAGATTTGATACATTTACGTGATAAAAAAAGACTGAACCTAGGCTTGCTGATCCTCTGTTCGCCGATTAGAGAAACTCACACCCAAGATTGGTTTCGGAGGAGACCAACAAGGAAATAAATGAAACATTTCTCTTCTCGAGAATACTAATCTTAAAATCGGTGTTTTGCTTTTTCTGCTATTATTGGAGGCGTCTAGAAGATGAGTGGTTCTTACTATACCTCCCTAATGTGCTTTGCCTGAATTTTTTTGTCTATTATTTATGTTACCATAACCCTCTATAGTGTACCAATTTCTAAGTAATAGGTGTGAAAAAGAGGAATTTGGCAACTCCTGACATTGTTTAGAGCGTCCCAATCTCTAGAAAAAAAGAATAAGTTCTTCAAAGGATGTCAAACACTTACTGTCTGGGGACGACCAGGCGCGGAAATTCACCCTTACTTCAAACAATCCTGTGCGATCAAGTCAGTGTCCTGGGCGATGGTTTTCCTTGGGATAGGGTCAGGGAAAGCCAAAGTCCATGAAATTCTCAAGGCTTGCCATCCATCTCGGAACCCACGGGGGGACCTATAATCCAAAACTACATCCGCAAAAAGGTGTTTGATCTCCGGGTTTATCAATGCCGCCCAGACTGTATTAATAATAAGTGTATATCGATGCGCAAGATAGGGATCAAAGTTCTTAAACTGCGTGACGCTATAGAGTTCTCTACAAAATAGAGGACACAAACACCCTTCACTGAGAAAGAGATACTCTATCGACTTAATAATGCGAATTGACTTTGTCAATGCCCACAAATAATGCATTATGCAAGTTTGTGAAATCTTTGACGTATGGGGCATTGTTTTGCTTATTTTATTCTGGGCCATTTCCGTCATCTCATGGGAAACATATTCTATTCCACTTTTAGTTCTACTCTTTCATTTTTTTACTTTCATGTTGGTCTGTTTTTTCTTGTACTATTTGTTTCAATATATTTTGGGACTTTCATGAACGAAAGCCAATCGTTTTATTTTCCTCTTTACACATTTCAACCAGAATGTTATTTGCTCCTCCGAGTTATGTTTGTTACTACGAACGTATGTTTTTTTAAAAGCTCTTTTGCTCTGTATTTGTGAATTTATTGTAATGATATCTCCTACCTGTTTTTACTGTTTGCTATTTATTCAATTGATACTGATAGATATTTCAGTCGAGTATCTTGCTTATGATTTCGTTTTCGTCGTTTTCTTGTGTTTCGTCAGGGTTTTGTCTTCAATCGGTCACTAAATTTTTATACGTTTTTTTTGGATACTAGTTTCAGTCATGCAAAATTATAGTGTAACTACCGTCTTCTACTGCGTACCACCGCCGGTACAAAATACAAGAAAGGGAAACAAAGTAGAAAAGTTTTCCAAATTCGTAGCATTAAAAGAATTTTGGAAAGAACGTGTTAGGTGAAATCATGCATCGCGTGGGCTCGATAAATTACGGAGTGATGGCACTCTGCGGGCTTTTCGTACTATGGCAAGATAGCACACCTATACACATCTGATACTAGAACTGCGAAAAAAAACACTGCTAACGTAAGTTCTTCACTAGATACGGAAAGAGCGTAGCCAGAAGACTACCAGAGAAATATCGGAGACAGAGATCAGGAGAGCAAGACAAGGCCATAATTGGGACGCTCAAAAGCATAAGTCTAAAATCTGATATAACACATACACAAACACTGTTTGCAATATACAGAGGGAAGCAAAAAGAAAGAGAAAAAAAAAAAAATAATGGAAAATAAGAAAGACAAAAGACAGAAACCATTATGGACTTAGTTCCATTATTAAATCCTTAGGGTTAATCCCTACAATAATATCAAATAGTTATGTGATTGGTGGGATTTATCCCCTTCAAATGCAACCAATATACTATTGTCATTTAATTAATTTTATCTTTGCTGTTTGTTGATCTATATGTAATGTTAATATCTATCGTGTTTTGGTTGTGTCTTACATTTAAGGGTGGGTAGTCTGTGACAAGGGCTATGAGGCGAGGCCTTGAAGTCAGAGCTGCGTTTCTTGGGTGCGCCCTGGTACCGGGCGTGTGTTTGGCTAAATTGCAGTTTTGTCCGAAAACTTTTTAAAGTGCACTAGATTCCCCTATTTTCAAGTTTCCGTTGCATTTTGTCTCCGCCAAAGTGTAGAGAGTTACACGTACCTGCGCTGTGGTCCGGGGCTGAGGGCGACGAAAGAATGCAATCGTCATTGGTTTCATTTGTTCATCAACAAAGGTGACGTGCCGTCGTGATGTGCGACAACCAAACTCAGCGAGTGTGCGTGGGGGTCATTTTGTTTCGCAAATGTGTCTTGCGACGATTCCTCATCCCAAAAGTTCTGTTGTCCAATTTTTGCCGGTTTTCCGTCTGCCACGGAACGAATGGGCTTGAGTGTTCCGTGGGGAAGCCTGGGGGGGGCTTTTTTCCGTACCGACAAGCTTGTAAGGCGGTTCACATCCCAATGGGGGTGTTTTGCTATGCAGTACGAAAACCCAGAGTGCATCATTTCTCAATTTATCCACCACGATGCATGAATTTCTCACCTACAGTTCTTCCAAAATTCTTTTAATGGCCTCGATCTGGAAAACTTCTACTTGTCCACTTGTTTGAGGGTGGTACGCAGTAGAAAGACGGTGAGTACCACTATACTTTTTGTTTACTTAGCATACCTGATGACACATGCAAGATTGTCAAGAACATTCTTCTGGCTCATCCATGCAAGCCATTGCTCACCAAATTCACATCAGTACCAATCTTCTACATCCATCAGTTCTGGCACACTGCTAAGGCCAATTTGGACGACAAATCCTTTACCGTCATGCTGGATCGTTAACAATACACCGTTGATCATGATACTCTTCGTGAAGCTCTCATGTTAAACGACAAATCCTTTACCGTCATGCTGGATCGTTAACAATACACCGTTGATCATGATACTCTTCGTGAAGCTCTCATGTTACCAACTTACAAAGAATATCATCCGATGCTGACTGAACTGGAAATCCTTGACTACTTCATTGATCTTGGATACGATATTCCTGATAATGAATCACTCACACTTCTTTCAAAATTCAATGTCAAATATCTGCCGCAACCATGGAGAACATTCTACATGCTGATTGTCAGATCCATCTCATGAAGAAAGAGTGGTCATGAGCATCCAAGGGTAGAACACATGCAAGTATTCTGGGGAATGATGAAAATGACACCGATTAACTTTGCTGCACCAATAATGAGCGACATGCTCCATCACATTCATACTGATCGTGACAGGGCCGTGATTCCGTTCATTAGGTTCACCAAACTACTCATAGCATACTTCTGTGAGAAAACCCCAGACTTCATCAAGAGGATGCACGACAGGACAGAACCGAAAGATATATTCAATGAAGACCCAAAGATTTCCTTTGTCAAGTCCATCAGGTTCATTCCAAGAACCAAAGGCATGAGAATCCCAGATCATTTCTTGGATGACGAAATCAGAAAACTCAGAACTTCAAAATC